>APFE031404719.1:30519-59461 GCA_000404065.3 Pinus taeda | reverse complement strand
AACCTTTTTTAACCTATCCATAATGACCAAGATGGAATCATGTTTCTTCACTGTCTTTGGAAACCCTGTGATGAAATCCATGGAAGTGACCTCCCATTTCCACTCCAGAATTGCGATCAACTATAGCAGCCCACATGGATGTTTTCACTATGCGTTCACTTACCGACAATTGAAACATCTCACTACAAACTCTGCTACATCCTTTTTTAGATTCGGCCAATAGTAATATCTCTTCACTCTTGTGAGTGTCTTCTGATAAGATGGGTGACTTGAATATGGATTCACATGTAACTCCCTCAAGATCACCTTCTTTAGGCCACTATAATCTGACACATATATCCTATCTTAGAACTTGACCAATCCATTTGCTATAAACCAGTAATCTAAGTCTTTTGCACCTGCACCTGTACTCGTACCACTACCTATACTTGTACCATCACATGTACCTATACTTTTACTCTACTACAACCTGTGCATAAGTTTTTAAATATTTTATATTAACTTATTATATAATTCAATTAAAATTTTAAATTAATAACTTATTTTATAAAATGTAATCTTTATATTTATATAGCTTTATATATGGTAATTTTTTATAATTTTAATATGTTAAATCATAATAATTTTAATATTTTGACTTTAATGTTATTTTAAAGTTAAAATAATTTCATGTGTGCAAAACAAAGTTTGTGTTTCTTGCTCCACACACTTGTTCTCCCACATGTACCTATTTTCCACACACCATTTATTTTGGACACATCTCCGACTCCATACACTTGTTGTTCCACACAACTACTTTCACACTTGTCTTTAAAAAAAATAAAAATCACACTTTATAAAACATTTTGTACATAGGTTTAAGGAACTAGATCACTATTGATATATTTGACTTTCAACTCAAATCCTTTTTCTTCTCCAAAATAATTATCATTCCACTGCAACTTCTTAGAAAAAAAGGTATTGTTTTTCATATAAGTTGGTGTTGGTAATAACATATAATTTAACTTATAAGAGATGCATTGGATGATCAATGCAACTGAAATAATCATATTTCTTTGTGCATTAAATTGACATATATTTATTTGGTTGCTAGAGTTTTCCTTTGTTTCTAATGAATTTAAATTGTATTGTCTTACTTTTCTAACCTAGAGGTACAAATCCTAGTATTTTTTCTTGCATATTCATACTATTTTTAGACTTCAAGCCTAGTAATATTTTCATAACATTTTTCTAAGTTTGCCAATTACCCCTATTTATAGTTATTGATTCCATATTTGTGTAGGCTTCATGTAATAGTAGTTATCGAATTTATTTGGATTAAAAGCCATGTGAATTTGTATAGATGAAGACAAACTCGACTTTGACATTACACAATGCGAAAAGTAAAATATTACCTAGTATGCAATTGCTTAGGTTAGATGTTACAATATTTGCACTATATTATCAAATAGAAGTATACAAGATTGACAAGCAGGCTTATGTATTTATTTTAGAAAATTCAATAGTGCCATGTTTTTAGTAATACTTTTAAATGTTATAGTTTTTGAATCTTAAAGAAATCTTTCAATTTTTAAATTTTAAAAATAATTATAAAATTTTAAATATTTGTTATTTGGAGAGAAATTTAAATCTTTAAACTTTTTTTAAGTTTACATTTTAAACATGGTAAAACTTTTATGTAAATCTCTATTAAATCTTTTATTAATTTGTAAACTTTATAAGAAATATTTGAATTGTGTGTCAATTACTTTGATTAGAGTTTACATTTTTGAATCCTAAGTTTTTTTTAATCGGGTTATGCATGTTTTCATGTCATAAGTTTTCAATCCATTTCACTGCAAAAGTTTTTATTTTGTTTAAAACTTACATTTAAAAATTTGTTATTTTAAACATTTATTTGGTTGAAAGGTTTAATATTTTTTCTCATTAGAAAATAATAGTGTTTAAATAGATAAGTGATCTAGGTAGCTCCAGAAAGGCTCAAAAATTTCTTAGATTTCATTGAAACTAGGACTAGAATATAGAGCTAATCACCCTAATTCTAATGACACAAATGCCACTCAAATCTGAGTTTGTATGCTCAAAATATTCATAGTCAAAGTTTTGGTCAACTAGGTCCACTAGCTAAATTTGGCAGAGTGGCAACTAAATTTGGAAGAAAGCTAAATCTGGTAGAATTGTCAAATTTGGTGGACACTAACATAGTGAAAAGTTGACCCTTAATGGTTATTAAAGCTGACCAATTTTTCGAACAGTTAATTTTCCATTAACCCTTAAAAAATGACTGACACGTTTTTCACAAATGTATATATATATATATATATATATTATATAATATATATATATATATATATAATATATATATATATATATATATATATATATTATATTATATATATATATAGATAGATAGATAGAGATATATGAGACTGATAGACCACTGCCCCCTCTAACCCTCCCACCATTCATATGTAACGTATTTTTTATATATGGAACACCACATATGTGGAGGTCGGCAAGAGTTGAACCTGCGTGGGTCGGGTGGTCAGCCTGCGTAATGTGGCTGCCCAATTTAACAACCACCCACATTTAACATGGCCCATATAAACCAATGCCAACGGTAAACAAAAGCAAGAATGCACCATTTTTAACACAAAAATCCAATGACAGTTGTAATGGGGGAGGCCCGCAGGCTTGACCCCAAGACCTTCGTCTCCCTAATTTGGGCAACCAACAACAGCCCAACGAGCCAAACATTGTTTATTCTGATGTCAAGTGCCCATAGAAAATGACCCATTCGAATGGATAGTGGGATAGATTCAATGCAAAAACCAACATAAGATGAACCATGATGCAGTGCAAGCAGGCAGAACCCCAATGCAGAGAATGTTGAGGAATCTTTAAGGTTCCCTTGGAACCAATTTTTGACAGAATCAGAATTATGCCAAGTTTATGCTCAGATTATCTAGAATTTCACCAGGAGTCTGATGGCGTGATTAGTTTTCTTATATGAGTCATGGATTTTTCAGAAACAAAATGTTGAGGGCGAAAACATGAAGCGAGAATCTGCATGAAATCTGAAAGATTCCCTAGAGGCGTGAAAATGACATATTTAGAACCAGGCCAGCTTTATACTCATTTTTCTCTGTTTTTTGTGAGGAACACGATGGTGTGATAAGTTTCTTCATTTAAGTAGGGAAAATTTTATGCCTACCCATAGAAGAGAATCTTTAAGGAATCTTTTAGATTCTCAGGGAGCCCAATTTGGCCGAGTATAAAAGGGATTGCGTTTATAGTCATATTTCACAAATTTTCTCCAGGACTTCAATCGGGTTGTTTATTTCTTCAACAAAGTTGTGTATTTTCAAGTTGTACCTAGAAATGGAGGTATAAGATGCATTGATGTCATGTCTTCCTTTGATTTTTGTTGAGATCGTGATTTGTTGTTGAGATCCTTGTTTGCCATTTTGACGAAGGATCATTGTATGCCACATTATGTGAGAGTTTGATATTTTGTCATGTTGAAGGAGTGATTATATGAGTGGGATTTCTTATAGAAGAACATCTCATGGAAATACATGCCACTCTAGTTAAGGAAGTTCATCCTTGTATTTGACAAATAATGCATCACGTGCTCATCATCATCTTGCAACAATTAATGAAGCGATCTCCCCACTCTTGACACTGGGCTCGAAGACATAACCCACATTGGGTGAAATTCTTTAAAAACTTGTTTTTTTTCTTTGAATTGATGGTTGCCTTTATGTTTCCTCTCCTTTGGAGTATGCATATGTGGTTTTTTCATACTCGTTCACATGAATTTCCGCTAACATCACAAAAGTAAAAGATCTTGGTTGATTTTGGTAGTTAAGAGAATCTGGATCAAGTTTGGTATCAAAGTGGTCTTCTTGCTTATGCAAATTGTGAGTGTGAATGATAACCAAAGATTGAACGTGCAACAAGAAAATAAAATGGAGGATCACAAAGATCTCTATGAGGCCTTCTATAGGATGGAAAACATGGTAGATATAATGTGTGCCGATTATGAGGAGAAAATGGTAAAAGAGGAACATGAGAAAGAGAGAGTATAGTAAAATGCTCCATCTCCATCTTTGAGTGCTTATTCATCTCATCATCTTCTTCTTATCATTCAAATGAAGAGATCAACAAGAGACTTCAAGTAAAGAATGTTTAATTGAGGAGACTTCTACAAGAAGTCAAAGAGGAGAAGCAAAGATGGCAACTTCAATTATGAGCCACAAAAGAGGCCTTACAAAAGTTGAAGTGCAACGAAGGCTTAGTGAAGCCATCATCATGCGCTTCATAATCAATAGCTAAGGTAAACAATGTTGATAATTCTTTAGTTTCATTTTCACATGATGATGATGATTGGGGTGCTTTTGAAAATCACATTATAGGTATTGGGTCAATATTAATGAAGAATATGGGATATGAAGGAAAGGGCCTAGGAGCTAATGGTAAAGGCATTGTGAATCCCATCCAAGTGGTGGAATTCCCACGACATGTATGATTGGGCTATGTCAGAAAGGAAGAGACAAAAGAATCTTTAGGCAATAAGTCCAAGACAATGAAGGATGTTGAGAGTACATCACATTCCTATAGTGATCATGATTTCAGGTTATGTCCAAATGGCCCACGAGCATTTCAAAGAGAGGGCTAAAGTAGGGTATAAAAATTCTTAGTATTCTAAAGTTCATTTTGATTACAAGGAAATTGGTAATAGTGTACAAAATTTGTGGCGTATAAAACCATGTAGTTTTTGTGGCTTGTATAACCATGTGGTTACCAAGTGCTTGAAAAAAATGGAAGCAAGGAAAAGGATAATATATGTAAACCATTCTCCACATCAGTGTAGGAAGAAGGTCAAACAGGTCTGGAGGAAGAAGAATTTTGCGGCCATTGTAACAAGCATGGGCATAAAAAAACCACATGTTGGGAGCTCCATCCAGAGCAATGACCAAAGCACCAAAAAGAACCTGAAAAGGAACTCGTCGGTAAATCAAATCCACAAGAAAACCAGCTATAGGAAGAGAGCCCATCAACCTGGTTGGGTAGGAGATAGGTAGAATTTTTAAGTAGTGGAGCATGGACACATTTTGTAAATCACATGTTGCGATATATTTTTAAAAGTGATGAAGTGTTTGTCATCACTTATAAATTAAACATGGTGATATTTTTTGGCCTTGTTTGTTGATAGTTAGGGTATTGGTTTATGTCGTGTTTTTTATGTAAAATTGACCAATGAGTGTGTTATAAACTCTTGGCAACTATGAGGTTTTCTTGGTTCATGTTTTGTCTTGTAGGAGAACATGTATTTTGCAAGATGTACTATAGGTTTGGGTAGGATGCAAGTGTCGGTTCATCACTTATGGCTTCAAAATACAAAGGTGAAGGAGAAGAAAGTGTGGCCTATGAGGGAACTTGTTGTGTAGACAAGAAGTAAAACTGATTGCAAATAGTGGTCATGCTTTTGGAGGACCAAAAGCTCCTTAGTGGGGAGGAATCATCCAGGTGGCTCTAAAAAGGCTCAAAAATCAAAGGTGGCTCCAAAAAGGCTAAAAAATAAAAGTCCTTGGATTTCTTCAAAAGTAGGACTAGAATGTATATCTTGTTGTCCCAATTCAAATGACATGAATGACACTCAAATCTAAGTTTGCATGCTCAAGATATTTGTAGTCAAAATTTTGGTCAACTAGGCCCACTAGATAACTTTAGCAAAGCCCCAAATAAATTTGGAAGATAAATAAATCTGGTAGAACTGTCAAATTTGGAGGCTACTAATAGAGCAACAATTTGACCCTTCATGGTTTCTAGAACTAACCAATTTGTCAAATGGTTAATTTTTCCATTAACCCTTAAAAATCAACCGACTAGTTTTTCACATGTTATATTAAAAAATATATATTAAAAAAATATAAAATAATGAGGGTGGTGGGCCACACCCCTCACCAACCCTCCCACCATTCATAGGTAAAATATTTTTTATATATGGCACACCACATATGTGGACACTGGCGGTAGTTCAACCCATGTTGGTTGGGTGGCTGACCCGCTTAATGCGACAGCCCCATTTAACAACCACCCACATTTAAAATAGTCCATATAAACCAACGCCAACATTAAAAAAGACATGAATGTGCCATTTTTAACACAAAAATCCAATTATAGTTGTAACAAGGGATGCCCGCGGGCTTGACCATGGGACCTCCCCTCGCCTAATTTGAGCAACCACCAATGGCCTAATAGGTCAGTCATTGTTTAACTTGCCACTAAGTGCCCATATAAACTGACACATTCAAATGGATGGTAGGATGGATGCAACGTGAAACCCAACAGAAGCAAAACCATGATGCAGTGCTAGGAGTTTGAACCCTGACACAAAGAATGTTGAGGAATCATTAACATTCCCTTAGAGCCAATTTTTGATAGAATCGTAGTTATGCCAAGTTTATACTCGGATTAACTAGAATTTTTCCAAGAGTCCGATGGCATGATTGGTTTTCTTATATGAGCAGTGGATTTTTCAGAAATAGAATGTTGAGGAAGGAACCATAAAGGTGGAATCTTGACACATGAATCTGCATGGAAGTTGAAACATTCCTTGGAAGCCAAAAAATGATAGTTTCAGAACCAGACCAACTTTATACTCATTTTTCTTAGTTTTTCACAAGGAAAGTGATGGTGTGATCAGTTTCTTTATCTGATCGACCAAATTTTAGTCTACCCAAAGAAGAGAATTTTGAGGAATCTTTTAGATTCCCAGGGAGCCCAAATTTTTCCAAGTCGGAAAGGAATTGAGTTTACAGTCAGATTTCACAATCTTTCACTAGGAGTTCAACTATGTTGTCTATTTCTTCAGTAGAGTTGTGCATTTTCAAGTCATTACCAGAAGTGGAGGTATAAGATGCATTGATGCTATGAATTTTTTCTATTTTTGTTGAGATGATGATTTGTTGTTGAGATCCTCATTTTCCATTTTGATGGAGGATCATTGTATGCCACTTTATGTGAGAGTTTGATATTTTGTCATGTTGAAGGAGAGTTTATATGAGTGAGAGTTCTTATAGAATAACGTATCATGGAGAGGCATGACACTTTAATTAAGGAAGTTCATCCTTGTATTTGACAAAGAATGCATCATGTACGCATCATCATATTGCAACAATTAATGAAGTGGCCTCTCCACTCTTGACACATATCCCAGAGACATAACCCACACTAGGTGAACTTCGTTATCAACTTGTGTGTGTTCTTTGAATTGATGGTTGCATTTATGTTTCCTCTCCCTTAAAGTATGCACATGTGGTTTTTTTCATACTCTTTCACATGCAATTCTGTTAACATCACAGAAGTAAGAGACCTTGGTTGATTCTAGTAGCTCAGATAATATGGATCAATAAGTTATTTTACATAAATAAAAAGTATTGTCAATTTTTTTAATAAAAAATTTCCTCCATGGGGGTGAAATCAAAGATGAATGGAGGACAAGGCAGGGCATTAATTCCCCTACCCATACATTTAGTGATTTAATGAAGTATGTCATAGAAGTGTCTCGGGACTAGCGATAGGAGATGGTTCTAGAAACCTTAGGAATTACAATAGTTAGCCATGACCCTTTAGAACATTGTTTGTTGTGTATGGTAATGGCAGTTAGGGTGGCAGATGGAAAAAATACTTTGGATGTATAGGGTGGCATTCTTCCTTTTCCATCCCTAGCCTTCCAATCTACAATAAGGAGTTAAATTTTTCCTGGATTGGGAGTTACTTTTTGTATATGAAAATACCTCCTCATCAACTCAGAGGAGATTAATATGCTTTTGATTGAAATACACCCCTTTACACCTCATTTTCCAACCTATTTAAGACTATAATGCAATTTTTCTACCATGAAGACAATGTTATCCTATTCTATAACACTTTTTCCCTTCATCTAACTTGTGTTACCAAATTCTCATTCAGACACAAGGCAAAAATCATAAGTTAACTAAACTTTGACACTCTTGTTCAATTAGGAAAACTCATATGGGGGAATGTGATCTCTTTATCCTCATCAATATATTTTTCCTTAAAAAAACAAAGCATACAAAAGTGGAAAAGAGCCATAAAGTATGTGGAAGATTTTTCCTAAGCATTAAAGAATTCAAAAAGAGGATAAAGTGTTTTTATATGAGGATTCACCCCAAATATTTTTCCCAAATTGAACTACGGAAGAATTTGAAAATATTCATAGCCTCCACTTGCCTATATATTGGGGACTTGGCGATTGAGAAGGGGATGGGAATGATTGTATTTTTATGTTGTCAAGATATAGATTGAGAGAGAGTTTTAGGAGTTAGGAATTGGAGGAGGTTATTGCAACTACACGTTGTGGATGTAATCTCCTTCTTATTCAATAAAAGTAGATCAATTGTTCTTGCTTACTGATTGTTGTTCACTGTTCATTTATTATTTCTAACTAATGAATGGTTGGAAGTTTGGTTTGTATTGTTTTTTTCAACAATGCATATTTGTTCATTCATTATAGTTTTGATTATCAAGATTATTATGCCATGATAATTTGCTTGTTTCTTTTTATGTGCAAGACTGGGATTTGGAGCTAGCTAGGAGTGCTTCCTAGCTACACTAAACACTCCAGTGGATTTTGATGTGAGGACTCACAAACTAACTTTCATCTTATCTTCTCAATCATTCCTTTCCTTCTTGCATTTCTGAAAGTTCTAAGCCTCATAACAATCTTGCCATTACCCTGTCAGACCTAAGTTTATGGGAGAACCTGAGAGGGTTTGCTATTTTTCCTACAGAGAAAAAAATCCTATAGTAAAATTGGCAACTGCACTGAGGGCATTTTTTTCATCCCAATTTATTTTTCCCTCACCTAAATTCCCTCTCTTTGATCTTGTTTTTACTTGAATTCCTATCCATTATTTGTATGCTTAATAATCTAACTAATTTGAGCACTTTTCTCTGACACAAACCCTCTTATTCTGAGTTAAAATTTGGTAATGTTGTCTACAATGGAAACCAAAGCATTATAATATTTTCTAGCCCTTATATACAATGTGTTACCTCTACATATAATGCACTATATTGGCCTGTTATCCTGCGTTAGTACTTAAAATCTTTGTTTTGTCACTTTTGTTGTGATTTCCACTACTTGTGTTTTTCTTGTTTGTGTCTTAAGGTCTCTACTATCTCAAACAATGATTATTATGGTTGCATTCAATTTTTATTTTGAAATTTAGTATAGCTTGCATCTTCTTGCATCTTAACAGAAAGAAGAAAAAAAATCATTGTTTGCTTAATGTACTTGACATTTAGTACATTAGTGTGCATGTAATTGGAGTATCATTATCTGCATTTTTTTTAGGTGTATTGGAACTCTTATTTTGTTTGTTTATTGTGGGAAATGATATTTGTTACTCTCTTCTTGTGGAATTACTCTTCATCGAAAGAAAAATTAAGAGCATGATCTACATGGTTTGAGTCAAGAGTCTCATAAAAATTCATACATCAGCACCCTTCTGAATACATTAAGAAAGTACCTTTAAAAGCAACCTTGTAATAAAAGTAATCAACTATTTTTCACAGGATACCACATCTTATTTTAAGTTGGGATCTTAGGATATGTTGTGTAATTCAACCCCCCAAGGATACAAAACTAAACTAGTCTCATTAAATAGTGAAAAACCTACTACACTAACATAAACTGGGAATCTTCCTCTATGTAATAGCCCTGGTTAAAAATCCATGTAAAAATATATAAGGCCATAGATGATGGGACACATATTCCAAGTTGAATGGTGGGGGAAACATCACAATGGGTGTTGATTCGGTTTATTATGGCTAAGGAAATTGGAAAAGGAAATCACTAAGGTTTTGGGAAGGAATGAGGCATTAATTGGCATTTATTTATGAAATAATGGAATTTAGGAAAAAAGAAGGTGAAAGGTCACAAGTTGCATGTGAGGAAAATAATGGAAAATGAATAAAATAGAGGCCTTATTCATAAAAAGGCTTCAGAGGATCAATCGGTAAGATTTTGACATGTTTTGGAGGACGTCTATTCTATTTTCTCTCTCTCTCATACTCTTGAAGACTTAAAGTTTTCTTGGAGCACTCTTGGAGGGTGTGGCATACTTGGATTTTTGGAGAAAGAAGGAAAAGGAAGAGTAGGAAAGTGTAAGAGGGCATTGGGATCAACAACTACATCATATTTTCTTGTAGGTATTGAATTGCATGTTTGTTTCCTTCACTAGTTTTGGCATGCATGGCACATGCATGTGGTTTCTTGGCTGCGATCTATCATTAGCATGGAGGATTGCCTGGATTGACAGTGGATTTCCTAGCCTTGCCATTTCCTAGATAGCCATGGTGATTGTGGGTTTACTTTCAATATTTTTTTTGGTTGGCTCTCATGTTTCCTTAGCTTGGGTTGAGTTACTAGTTCCCATAGCCTTCGTTGGACAAATGCTCTGGAGCCCTGTAATAGCTTGGGTTGAGTTACTAGTGACATAGCCTTGGTTGGACAAACACTCTAGAGCCCTTGGTGAGTTATGTTACTAGTCCTATAGCCTTGGTTGGACAAATTCTCTAGAGCCCGACATAAGTTGTGGGTTGAGTTATTAGTCCTGGAGCCTTGGTTGGAAAAAATGATCTCAAGCCCTGGATGGTTGGGATAGAGACCAATCAGATGATGGATTTGTGATGTGTGACTGTGAGGCGGAATCACTTTTTGTTGGGTTAAGGTGGATGGCCTCTAGAAGCCCTATATGTGTTCTATGAAATCCCACATTCATGATTAGAATATGTCATAGGAGTGAATGGATGAAGAGAGATTTGCCTTAGCCATTCTACAGTTGCGTGGAATGTGGAAGTCCCATACCATTTGGATTTTGCATCATTAATGAAAGGTTATTTGTCCTTGTATCTCTATGAGAATTATGATGGATTATATGTGGTTTATATGGCTATGATTTCATGGATAATTTTGTCGTTATTATGTCGGTTATTTACATGTTTTATGACAAAAGCCATGTGTGGCTTTCATCATGTTTTTACTTGTAATTGAATGGTCAATGTGTTTATGACCTAATGGATGGAATGGTGATTAAAGTGATAAGGAAACAATGTTTCATGGAAAATCTCAGATAAATATGAGATCCTTGTGCTCAGATTTGATATATACGCATGTAGGTTTCATATTTACTAAGTGTTTGAAAAAATGTCTGTCATCGCTAGTAGAGGTCTAGCCAAGGTGTTGAAAAAGTATTTTCTTTAGTATTGTTATTTCCATGTTATTTTACTGATCTAAATATATGGTTCAATTATGGGTAGTGACCTAGGCTCTAGATCTAAAGAATTGTCTCATATCTCGGAGTTGTTGGCATAGAACTGATAGTTTTGATCTCTGGTCACTACCAGGCAAGCTTGTGAGAGTGACCTTGAGTTGTTGGTCGCACTCATGCCTATAACATGGGAGTGAATGAGCCTTAAATATTCCAAAATCTTAGTGGGACCCCAAGGAAGTTGTCTAAAGTATTGGATTGGTTCCTGAGGGTCCTGTAGCTGATAATTAATGTTTGTATGGTGTGTTTCCATCAGTTCTACTTCCTTAACATTGCTTAGGAGGTTGAATCATATCATAATGGCCTCTCATTGTATGTTTACCTTTGTTGGCCGGTTTCTTGGGTAGATGTGGGAAGAGGGTTGGTGAGCTCCAGTATTTTAGCAATAATGCTGCAACTCCTAGGGCTTCCTTCTTTACTTTTATCAACCCGGTAATTCGTAACAAACTTGGAAGCGACAGTGTTGTATGCACAAGTACTAGCTCTTACTGCAGGTTGTCACTTGATCATCTGGCAGAAGTTCACTAGGATCTTAAGCCAACTTCTATGAGTTCTTAGAAGAAGCTTTTACTGTGATGGAAGAAAGCTAACTCTACAAGGGATATTCTACTTGCAGAAAGAAAAGGAAAACCAAAATGAAACACAAACCCTAATTTTACAAGAAAGGAGATGGAAACTACTGAAATGGGTGCCATTGGCTACTGGAAAGGTAAATTGCTTTTATTCAAGCTACTTCTGAAGAGAAATGAGAAGAAATCATATTTTTGTGCCTTTGAGTATTTTTATGTGGAATTATTATGCTTATGTTTTGATTGATTATGACTATGCAAAGGTTGGGGGGCAATGGAGGATGGAGTTGGATTTTACTGGAGATGAAGGTGTGGAGAGGTCCTAAGAAGTCCCTCGTACCATTCTAGAGACTTCCATTGCGATCACACTTCGAAAAATCACTTGCATGAACTTCTACAGGAGGCTACAAGGGATCTACAGGAGGAGGCCAAAAGTGGTTTTTGGAGGTTTGAAGGTGGAAAAATGGTGGGAAAAGGGAAATACAATCTGGATGAAGGTGTTGAAGGGTTTAGGACTCTATCAATGAAGATAAGGAATGAAAGAGAGGGTTGGAATTTTTCAAAGGGGAAGAAAGCAACTTTGTGCAAAAACACATAAATTAGGGCAGATTGGCGAAATGAGGCGAATGAGTGGGGAAATATTGAGAGATGAATAGGTACAGGATGTACTATGTAGGAATGATAAGCTGGAGTGTTTTACAAGTGAGCTACACACTTACTTCCCAAAACTAACCTAAGCAAGAACTGAAAAACAAAGTTTGTCTATTTTGACCTAAAATCTGACCTAAAAAGATAGACCTACTGAACATAACTTCATGAACAGAAAATTATGTGAGAAAGCCATGGTAAATGAACAATAAAGGATCTAAGCATGTGAATCCAAACTAATATCTACTTTTTCAACTTAAAACATCACACTAGCAATTGCATAAAAGGCAAAAATTGTGTTTTTGGTGGCAGCAATAGTGCCTTGACCTCAAATCATGGTCCCAAGGAGGGAGAGAGGAGGTCAAGACCTGATGATAGCCTTTTTAGATCTTTCTCTGTTACTAAAACAAACTACTTAAGCAACTTGAAATGAGAACAATTATTTTAACCATCAAAAGCAACCTATTTTACCAAGGCAAAATTTAACCTAAACAACAGAAATTATCCTATGAATGCAAGAAAAAACATATAAATACACAAAGGAGGTGATGGGAAACTTGGGTTGGGCCCTAACCCAAGAGCTTCAGCCCTCTAGAAAAGATCAGTGCTGGTTCAAAACTGGATTCATCTTCATTGATTAAAAAAAAAAAAAAATTGTTACATCATAAAATTGTCTTCCAAAAGAGCTCGAAAATGAGTTAAGTACAAGGCTGCACAGAAGTGTGAAAATAGACTATCAAATGGCTAACCTACTAAGGTTTGAAGCATTCTTATTTATACAAGTGGGGACTCCCAACAGTCCTCCTAAACTTAAGGAACTCGGCTACCTAACACTGGAGATAACAGCAGCCCTACTTGACTTGCTCAGCTGCCCCTTGGAATCATCGATGTGGGCCTTTGTACTCCAAGTTGTTGATGGAGAACTCAAGGAAGGGGTCATTAATGAAGGAGACACCCCTACTATAAGTACTCAGCCTTGTTTCCTCAAGTTTGGTTACCATTCTGTTCATAAATGCCCGGTCCTTGTCCAAAATTGTCAAAAATCTGTAATAAACACTCATTAGACTATGTGGCAAAGTGAATATCCCCATTCACTCTTTTGGCATAAATATATTCAAAAACATGCACAAAACTATTGAGAATGGTGGATTAAATGAAAATAATAGGCAGAATGAGCCCATATAGTTACCCCTTTCTGGGGCTCATCAGGGGTGTTACAGAGTGGTACCATAGCGTGGTTGCACTCTCCTTGGGCTGTGCATTGATCATGCTTTCATGTTGGTTGCATATGTGTTCCTTATGCATGTAGTCCATGGTATTATTGCATTTGCATAGTGTTGATTGTGGTTGTAGTGATGTCTCCATGTGAAGGTTGAAAGTGTTGTTGTGGAGTATGTCTTCCTACATGTATGGTTGATTATGTAGCTATCAGGCATGTATGGTCTTGGTTATAGTTATGCATGAATAGTAGGTTAAACATGCCTTGTGAAGTCATCATATGCAAGTTAGGTCATCATGATGCTTTTTGTTGTTATGATGCTAATGTGATGGCTGAGATAGAGCAGTAGATGCAGATCATCATAATGAGTTTGCATCATTAGACTTTGGGTAAGAGAAGATCGTCATATAGGTATTGTATGTTTGGCATGAAGGTATGTAAGTTAAGGATTGTCATATGCATTAGTTTTATATAAATTATGTTTATGTAGATGTATTTTGATGTTATGGTTTCACTCATGATAGATGTTAGTTGATTAGTGTAGTTATATGCACATGTGTTGGATAGTCAAGAATGATAGTAACTTATAGTTGTATGCATCACTATTGTTGTTTTATATTAGATAACATAATGATTATGTTATATGTTGTTGATGAGTATGTTATATGTTAACTTGTTGTTGTTATACGGAAGTTAGCTTGACAATTAGGTTATATGTTGTCGATGAGCATGATATATATCTTATGGTTGTTATATGCTAGTAACTTGATGTTATTTTATTAATACCTTGATGTTATATGTATCATGCTAAATTGGATTGAACTATGCAGATGGTTATGGTTACGATATTCAAGTATGAGGCAACATATTTGTGAGGAATTTGCACACGTGGATGTTATGCATAAACAATAAATGCTTATGATTTTATGATGTGAACATGTTAGTTAGTTAGTGTTATGGATATCGTGATATTATTTATGTTTGAATTGACATGTTGTAAAGTTATATCTTGCTGATTAGATTGATTGCACAGAAAATATAGCCTCCCCTGAGATACATTAAAGTACAAGCTTTCTTATGTCATCTATTTAGTGTTTGAATGTTGATTATGTCGTCTATTTGGTGTTTGAGTGTTTGGTGTCTATTATGACGTCTAGGTGATTATTTAACATGGTATGTTTGAAAGTTGGTTGAATGTTTGATGAATTGCATAATATGAATATGTGTTTATAAGGTTTCTTGTCAAAATGATATTGTTTTAAGAGGATTGTACTAACATATATGTGTTGAGACAAATGATATGTACTTGAGTATAGTAGGTGAAATTGTAGCATTGTGTCTAAGGACTATGAATTATGACATGATTATTGATCTTGGTAAAGGTTTATTCAAATTGATAGATATGATAGTCTTGACATTTGGATCATGTGGTTGACATGTCTGAGCAGTTGCAGGGTAGCATGTTAGGTATTATTGTGAAAAGGTGACACTTGATGTGTTTATATAACTAATAGTTGGGTGGTGTGATAACACATAGTAAGCCTTTATTCCAACGAAGTAAAATGGTAAAAGGAAGGAATTGGACAAGAATTCCTTTGGCTATGTTTCGAAACCCTAATTCTGAGTGAATGAATGCTTTGCGTACATGAAGCCTTCTTAACCTTAATCTCGTTTGAGATTATATGGACATGTGTTATATTCATGAACATGTACTTGACAAATACATTAGCCAGTCTCTAGTTGCAAGTGGAACTGTCAAGGGAATTGGAGTCCCTTGAGAGATGGCATGGATGTGTTTAGTTGCAAGCAATGTGTTTGGAACAAGAAGGTAAGGTAACAAGTATGTCATTATGTTTATTCGTGCACTAATAGTTATGTGTTTATGGAAATATGAGTCAGGGGATTGCATGGCAAGGAAACTTCCATTTAATTCTGAAGAAGGCTGGAGTTGATCTTTCCTTGGGAACCATGGGGATTGAGTCATGGTTTCTGGTTTTGTTCTTGTGATTTTGGTATTTTACAATTGTGGCACTCGATTTATGATTTTGATTGTGTTTGGTGCATATCTATGCCACTTTGTTGCGGTATCATATTGCTTTTGGTTTTCATGGTCTTATTGTTGTTGTTTCCTTTCTTTCCTTTTATTGTTTTGATTCTTGGGAATTGATTGGGAAAGAGGAAATTTGATGGAGCTTGGGGAGAGTTGTGTGGTACTCAACAGGTAATGTAAGACATAGATGAAGCTCAGTGCATGAGTAAGAGTAGTGGAAGGTAAGACTATGACAATCAATTGCACTAGTTGGGTCCATTGCGGTAAATGGATGGTGGAAATACGGTCATGAGAAATGTAACTAGAAAAGATAAAGTAAATGGATCTGAGATGTTGGATGGCTTTACCAAGTTGGGAATGGTGGTTCTCAATGTTGTGCATGAATAAAGGAAGTTCTCTTAACCTTGACCTTGATATCTAGTATTTATGCATGATTTCTTTATGCTAATGACTATATGCATATATGTATGTATATATGTTGTTATATGATAGGTTCATCATGGATCATGATTTTTTTATGCTAATGTTTATGTATATGTATGTATTTTTCTATGTATCTGTCACTATCTAACAGGGTCATCAGGAATCGTTCTGGTGGGAATGATGCTTATGTAGGAAAATGACATGAAGAGGTTCCTGGTCTTATGAGGAATTAATTGGGAATATTAGTCATGAAAAATATATGAGGTCAATATCATGTGGTTATGAGTTGATATTATGTGATTATATTATGTTATGGATAGGTTATACCAAGGGATACATCAATGAAATTGAAGAAGTGTGGTCTGTGACATGCTAGGATAAGCATGAATATGACACTGGAAGCAAGGTTTCATGGTAAGGACGGTGTGGTTTCAGATGTGTGGTATTATTGTTGTGCATATGTTGTATATGTTGTATATGTTGCATCTTTGATGATTGTGCGCATGAAATATTGTGCATATGTAGTATGTACATGTTGTTTATGCAATATTATATAGAAGGAGCCAGTACAGAAAGTGTTGTATGAATGTTGCATATTCATTGCTAGGTATATATAGTGCTATGTACATGTTGGATATGAAGTTTTATGTACGTGTGGTGTTGCATGCATGTTTTACATGTGGAGCCATGTACATATGGTGTGGTGTGCATGATTTTACAAGTGGTGTTGTGTGCATGTTGTACAAGTGGGGATGTGTGCAGGTGGTATTGTATACATATCGTGCATGTGGTGTTGTGTATATGTGGTGTCACGTACATGTCATGCATGTGGTACTATGTACATATGGTATTGTGTATGTTGTACAAGTGGTGAAGTGTACATGTGGTGTTGTGTACACGTTGTGCAGGTAGCATTGTGTACATGTGATGTTGTGCACACGTTGTGCAAGTGGTGCGGTATATAGGTGGTATTGTGTACATGTGCATGTGGTACTGGTGCACATGTGGTACTGTGTGCATGTCATACATGTTGTGTTGAGGGCATGTGGTACTATGTATATGAATTATGTACATGCATGTATTGTGTGGTGTTGTACATCGGGTATAGATGTATTTTGTTATGCACTGGATGTAGGTGTATGTATTGTATTATATACACTGGGTGTAGGTGTATGTGTTGTATGTCAAGTGTAGGTGCATATATTTCATGGAGTTGCATGTCGTGTGGTTGTATGTATGTGATGCACACTATGTGTGTGTGAACATGATTGAGGATAAGGAACTTAGTTTTTTCGGGTCCAAAAACTGATCCAGAGTGCATATGGAATAAAGACAAGGTAGAAGCTAAGGATCGACTAAAGGGTAAGTATCAATATATTATTTCAATTTTATTATGCATGTGATATATGATTCTGGTATACGATGATTACATGTGAATTATGATTTTGTTTTATGATGGTTACATGTGATTTATGATTTTGATCTATGATGGTTATGTTTTGAGCTAACCTAATGAGATATTTTTATACATGTTGATTTGGTCAAATATGCTAGTTTGACTTGTTGTGATAAGAAGAGAACATGATTGCAAATGTACCTTTTTGGAAAGCTACGAATGAGGTATGATGTGAGTTTGTTTCAATTTCTTTTGAATCTAATGGAAATTATGTGCTTGGAATAGGAATGCATGAACATGCCTGGCTAAGTGGCTAAAATCAACCACAAGAATTAGTAGAAGCAGTGAAAGAAATTGGAACATGCAGTAGTATGCTAGTAGAGAACTTTAGGATCAGGGCCATTGTGGGACACTCGTACCCAATAGTATCCATTAATTTCCATGAGAATGCTATGACTAGTATGATGGGTTAAGGTATGGATATGCCTTGGTTTTTGTATCTTCTTATGCGAGGAAGCCTTGCCAAGGGATGATCTGCCTGAGATGGGGGTGCCAATGGAACTTGGAAGGTGAGTGACTACACGAAAGGGGTTGATCAGATTGCTCGAGGGCTTGTGTAGCAGAGAAGGGAAGATTGAAGATGGATTTGTTTTGGTCATTAGAATTTCTAGATGGAATCAGATGCACATTAGGAGTGCACTCTCGAATAATGAGCTGGTAACTGTTCAATTAGAGGAAAAGTGGCACATGATTGCAACATTGGACATTGTATGCAAATTTGACTTTGCAGTGGATTATGGACTTCCTGGGAAGGAGATGAATCGTGGTATTACTTTGAGGGTGGAGATGTGAGCCTTTAGGTTCCCTTATTGTGGATGCAAGCATCTATCCTTTTATTTGTTGGTTGAGAAAATGTGTATATGTGCATATGTGTGTATTATTGTAAATAATGTATCAATATGGATTTATAAAGCTCCATAGATATGTATGGTTGTTTTCTGGTTGAAGAAAATGTGTATGTATATATGTGGTTATTGTAAATATCATAATGAGATATGCTATAAAGATCCAGTAAAAAGTATGATTGTCATGTTTCAACAGTGGTAATTGTAAATACTGTAACGAGCTATGTTATAAAGCTCCATGGGTAGTATGTTTTATTTTTAGCAGTATTTCGGTTATAGGTGTCATTTAACACCAAGGACAGTGTTCCCTCAAGGGCAAGGGTTATGTGACAAACTTGGTTAAAAATCCATGTAAAAATATATAAGGCCACGAAGGATGGGACACGTATTCCAAGCTAAATGGTGGCGGAAACATCCTAATGGGTGCTTATTTGGCTTATTATGGCTAAGGAATTTGGCAAAGGAAATGGCTAAGGTTTTGGAAAGGAATGAAGCATTAATTGGAATTTATCTATGAAAATAATGGAATTTAGGAGAAAAGAAGGTGAAATTTCAGAGGTTGGATGTGAGGAGGAAAACCAAGGAAAATAATGGAAAATGAAGAAAATAGAGGCCTCATTCATAAAAATTCTTCTGAGGACCAGTTGTTAAGCTTTTGATAGGCTTTGGAGGAGCTGTCTTCTATTTTCTCTCTCTCTTTCCCATACTCTTAGAGACTTAGAGTTTTCTTGTAGCACTCTTGGAGGGTGTGGAATACTTGGGTTTTTGGAGAAAAAAGGTAAAGGAAGAGAGGGAAAGCATAAGACGACATCGAGATAAACAACTATATCAGATTTTCTTGCAGGTACCGAGTTGCATGTTTGTTTCCTCACTAGTTTTGGCATGCATTGCACATGCATGTGGTTTCTTGGCTATGATCTATCATTGGCATAGAGGATTGCCTAGATTGATAGTGGATTGTCTAGCCTTGCTATTTCCTGGATAGCCATGGTGATTGTGGGTTTACTTTAATTGTTTTTTTTGTTGTTACTCATGTTTCCTTAGCTTGGGTTGAGTTACTAGTTCCTATAGCCTGGTTGGACAAATGCTCTGGAACCCTGTAACAACTTGGGATGAGTTACTAGTCTCGTAGCCTTGGTTGGAAAAATGCTCTAGATCCCTTAGTGGTTGAGTTACTAGTCCTAAATCCATGGTTGGAAAAACACTCTCAAGCCCAATGAGATTTGTGGGTTGAGTTATTAGTCCTAGAGCCTTGGTTTGAAAAAATTCTCTCAAGCCTTGGATGGCTGGGATAGGGACCAATCGGATGATTGTTTTGTGATGTCCGATTGTGAGGTGGAATCATTGTTTGATGCATTGAGATGGATGGCCTCTAGAAGCCCTGGATGAGTTTTTGTTGATGTGTCCTATGATATCCCACATTCATGCTTGGAATATGGCATGGGGGTGAATGGCTAAAGAGAGATTTGGCTCAACCATTCTACGGTCGGGTGGAATGTGGAAGTCCCATCCCAGGTTTGGATTTTGCATCATTAATGAAAAGTTACTTGTCCTTGTATCTCTATGAGAATTATGATTGATTATATGTGGTTTGTATGGATATGATGTAATGGATAATTATGTCACTATTATGTTGGTTATTTACATGTTTTATGACAACATCCATATGTGGCTTTCATCATGTTTTTACTTGTAATTGAATAATCAATGTGTCTATGACCTAATGGATGGAATGTCAATTAAAGTGATAAGGAAATAATGCTTCTTGGATAATCTGAGATAAGTATGAGATCCCTATGCTTAGATCTGTTATTTACACCTGTAGGTTACATATTTACTAAGTATTTGACAAAATGCTTTTCATGGCTAGTACGGGTCCAGTGAAGGTCTTGAACAAGTATTTGCTTTAGTATTGTCATTTCCATGTTATTTCACTAATCAGAAGAGATGGTTCAATTATGGGCAGTGACATGGGCTCTGGGCCTGAAAAAGTGGCTCAAATCCCAGAATCATTAGAATAGCTCTGAGACTTTTGGTCTTTGGTCACTCGCAAGCAACCCTGTGAGAGTAAATTTGAGTTGTTGGTCACACTCATGCCTATAGCATGCAAGTGACTAAACGTTAAATCTTCCAAAAGATCATTTGAACCCTAAGGCAAGTTGTCTAAAGTATTGTATTGGTTCCTAAGGGCCCTGTAGTTGATAATTAATGTCTGTATGGTGTGTTTCCATCAGTTCCACTTCCTTAACGTGGCTTAGGAGGTCAAATCATATCATAGTGGCCTCTCGACACATGTTTACCTAGGTTGGCTAGTTGCTTGGGTAGATGTGGGAGAAGGGTGTTACACTCTAACACAAGAGTTAAGAATGAGACAACATCAACGTGTAAGAGAAGGTATCCCACCTTCGATTTCATTTTGGTGGGTATTATGTATACTGAGGATCCTTTCGAGGATTTCAGAGCTGAGTAAGGGGCTTAGGCATCCTACCCACATAACATATTGTCTACGACAATGACACCCCCACCCGATGGTATCTGTGATTTGAGGTAACTATAATAGCTATAATCTGAGGGACTTACACAGGTGAATGGGGTATGCTACCCTGGAACCTTGATAGACAAATCTACTCAGCCTTAGGTTATTTGGAGGGAAATGATGTTAACAAGAGTGCTTGGCACCTTCTTGCCAAGGTTTAGGAAAAACTGAAGAGTACTCATAATTTTATTCTTTTGGCTAACTTTCTCTTATAGTCTATTGATACTAGATTTCATATCCAGCTAGTTGTGACTATCAGACAAAATTTGATTGATTGTTGTTCTCATAGATTTTTTCGCTTTTTAGGAGTGTGTTGTTTTGTTACTAAGACTTATATATATACATCACTTAAATAAAATTTGTAAATATATATTATTCACTGTGGCTACCCTAGTTTCTCATCATTTGTCTTCATACCTGTGATGCCTTCCTCCACTTTCTATGGAGGAATATATGAGTGAATCAGATTCCCTCACTTCTCAAGGGAGTTAGTCTTCAGTTTCAAATCTTGAATCACACTAATACTGACCGAGATCCTATTCTACTTGAGGACCCTTCTATTGAAGGTCCAGTACCTCCTTGTAATCCTCCACTCACAGATCCTCTTAGGCTTGACTTGACTCACGTAGCACCCTTATGTATAATGTCTTTGTTAGTTTCCCCTTTGAACATTTCAATGACTACTGTTGAGTCATGGCCTTTTGTGGACACCTTTGATCCACCACTATCCAACCCGCCTATTTGAAGTTCCATACCTAATGTCGGCTATCCTACTATAAAATATATGGTTCATCCAAGAACCTTAGCTACACCCACTTGGGGTGGTACTCAACATTTTGTTGCCTCCAATGCCCCTACTCCTTTCGTTTTTGCACATAGTTTTCCTAGTATGATGAAATTCAACAACCCATTTGGTTGGAATCCATTGCTTGGTTCAACTCCCCCCCCAATATAGAGTGGGAGAAATATTTCTAATACTTACCCACCTGCTGGGGCCATCCCTGTACCCATGAAATTTTTGGTACAACAGGGTCCATTTTTTATTGATTCTTTTCCTATTGGTGGCTACCACGTTGATGGTGGTCCTGTACCTAATTCGTTTTATGTTTCCGTTGGAGCTTCATTCCCTAGACCCACTGCATCTCCTTGGGGGTTCCCAACTCAACCATATTCATCTATTGGGGGAAACCTCTATCCTAAGGGCAACTAGTTTGATGTAGTCTTCCTCAAGCAGAGGGCACACCTTATGGCCCATCACTCTACATGACCCCACCACCACCACATGGAAACCACTATCCATCACAACATATGTACCCTACCGAAAACTCGTTCTTGGGAGGACATCCTGGCCCCTCTATCCATCCTACTCTTCCTTAGCAAATGCCGTTGCACCTACTCCATTGCCTTTCTTGGCCACACTAGAAATCCCAGATCTATACAAGTTGACAAATGATCCCATCAACCATAACTTTCCATGGCCTCTAACCCCGCACAAAATCCCCACATATATTCCTCAATTTGAGGGAAAGAAGGGAGATGACCCGATGACACACATCACTACATACCATCTTTGGTGTGTTTCCAATTCTATGCTTGACGATAGTATTCGACTCAGACTCTTCCTATGCACCTTGACTAGTAGTGCTTCTAAATGGAATATTGAATTACCACACACCTCTGTTAACAACTTTAATTAATTTTCCATGGAATCTTAAAGCTCTTCCAACTACCAATCCATTAGGAAACTAAAACGGAGCTCTTGACAACCCTATTCTAGAACACTTCCACCCACATCTCTAATCACATCCATGAATGGAGACGTAGGTAGACATTAGTAAAGGCCCCAATTCTAGATCACCTATTATATTATTGGTTTTGCAAGTCCCTTCTACCTCCCATTGTGAAGGACATTTTCATATCCTAAGTTGTTATAGAATACCAGGTCATCCATAGTGCCCAACATCTAGACCTTATCTATTCATAATATGGCACACTTTATGACTTGATACCTCATACTCCCCAAACTTTCGATACTCTCATTGAAAAACAATATGATCTTCATGTTGACAGTCTCCTTGGTGTTGCCTCTAGGATAGTTGTCACACAACTGAGTGGGAAAAATATCTAGTTATCCATTACTACTACCCCCACCTTAATCCAATCACACTATTTCTCCTCCATCCGTTGCGATCAATTATGTGCAGTCTACAGAACAATCCATTGGAAAGAAAAAGAAGTACCATAGAAAGACCTCTCCTCCTAAGGAGAAAATATTTGTTCTGAAAACCCAAGCCCAAGAACCTTCTAATGCTCAATCTAAGAAAGGAAAGGAAAAATATATCAAGTTCCCATGCAAGATATGCATTAATGACCATTTAAAAAATAAACTTCCTTGTCTCAAAAATTGCACAGACTTCTTTGCGCAAAAGGAAACGCGTCAAACCCCTGCAGTCCTTAATAACCATTTTTCTTCTTAGTAGCTACAACAACATCTTGTATTGAATCCACCACCACCTCCATAAGGGATAAATGGAATTTCACATCCCCCTCCCCCTAGAGAAGTATCATCAACTCTTTACACCTTTGAAATGGTTTATTTGCAAACATGAGCAAAAAACTGTGGGAATCCTCCCTAAATGCTTTAGGCGCTATTATAGACATTTTTGGGCACTGCAACCCCAATCATAAATGTCCATAAAATGAGGGCTTATAAGTCCCTAAAAGTGTTGCTTCACTACCTAAAGGAACAAGGTCAGCTGATTACATCATCTCCCAGAATTTCTCCACTAAAAACTGCTCAGAAATGGTCAAAACTGGACCATACTGAATACCCAGTGCAAAGGGTGCGATGCATATCACCTTCCAGTTAAAGGTGCGAGCATACTGAATGGCCCCTCTGTAGGGTGCGATGGGTGAGATGGAAAAATGGGTAGAGACAATTTACGAGTGGAGATCATGGAATCTTCCAGAAGTTCCCCTTTACACTTGCCCTCTCTGTTTTCGACCAGGATGAGTAAGAGATCATCCATCTCCAGTGGAATTAAGAACTATCAGAGAGAAAGACACAATCAAAACCCTAGAAGATGACTCACCCCCTACATCATCTATATATGGATCCCTCATCACAGAGATCCAGAGGCTGGAATCTTGTATCTTGTAGAGAAGTGTTGTTGGTTTTCTGGTGAAACTTCATAGTGTTGGGTGATCTAAGCTTTACTTGAGGTGAAGAAGGGCTTTCTTGCTAGCGGATGACGTGGGGTTAGAATTATTGGTTGTAATCCTCTTGCTCTTCTTGATATTAATAAAGCTATTCAAGTTTTCCTCCACATTCTTGTATGTTTGATTATACATGCATTTGTATGGTTAATACATATCTGGTCCTCTGTTATTTATGAATATAGATCTTTGTTCTTCAATAGTAGTATGCTGCTTCGATTCCACGGTGCTCTTTGAAGCTGGGTAGATGAAGAAGAAGCGGCAAAGATCTATCAGGAAGGAGAGGAATCAAGTAAGAAACCAAGTGCAAGACTAAGGTTGTTGTCCTTTGTTCCACTCTTATCTATTTTCATAAAGGAAGACAAAAGTAGTCTTTACTTGTTTGTTTCTAAGATAGCTACCAGTCTTAGTGGGAATAGCAGCTTCAAGTGGACAGTATTCCCGGTAACAAAATGGCGACTCTACTGGGGAGCGAATAGATTGTTTGTTAGTATATCTTTGTTTGTTTTATAAACTTACAGATGGAGCCTGAAGTCAAGCCAGCTAGCCTTCGAACTACATTTGTTATACAAATGCAAAGTAGATCAATGTTGCTTCAGTCTATCTCTAGGTCTTGTTTATAAATTGAACAATTGATCTGCAAATGTTCTAATTTCCCTAAGTGGTGGCTCTAGTAACCTCCTTAGATCAACTCCTGTGATTTACATTTACTGAACATCACTTACTCAGCCTAAATCCCTTAACTGAACTGTAAATTGTGAGCAAAGACTGGTTAAAAGTATCACACTGGTACCATCGCACCCTCCCTTCACAACAGTCTGTATGCATCGCACTTCCCATGTGCAGTAGGTGCGCTGCATACTGGATTCCCTATGTGACAGGTGCGATGGTGTTGTGCCTTGCAAACAACCCCCCATTTCATATTACTTTTATTTACAAAACCGTTAAAATATGAAATGGGTCCCTCTTAAAATAAAATTGATGTCAAAACTCTTACTTTGTAAAAGTCCAACAAATCAAAGGAGCGATTTATAAACTTACCCTCAAAAGCCATATCCCTTTAAAAAAGTGGAAACAATCAAATATGTGTTTATCGCGATAAAGCGATCACAAGATCGCATATCGCAATAACATAAAGGACGCACTAAGCAATCAAAAGGCTTCCCCCCCGACGTGATAAAGTTATTGGCGATATCGCAATCGGCAAAATCCCTTGTACACCACTAGTGTGCCCCTCATTAAAACCCCAATGCGATAAAGCTATCGGCGATATCGCAATCGGCAATCCCCTTTGCACCGCAAGCATTGTACATATGCCTTTCGCTGATGCGATATTGCAATCGATGATCGGCGGCTTCCCCTGTTGAACCCTTTATGCGCATATGCCTTTCGCCGATGCGATATCGCAATCGGCGATCAGCAATATTCAAAACATTGTTAAAACCACCCATGCGCCCCTGCCCGATACGATGCGATAAGGCACAGTTTTCAACGAAAAGCCGTTAAAGTGATTGGATAGCCCAATTTAATGACAATTAAGGCATAATCATCCCTGCTCGGCCGCCAGTACCCCCATTGCATGATTTAAAAGATCTTTCGGCAAAATATTGCACTAATGAGCATTTATAAGGTGGCAGGTCCTATACGGTCCCTTAATGAATCCATCCCCTCAAATCTGCCTATAGATCGTCTCCGCGCTGTTTTAATAAAAGCAAATTATATCAACGTCTTCTTTCTATTTTACTATCAACTGTGAGTTTCATTGTTATTTCTGTGTTACGCCGAGACCACCTCCCTGTGCAGAATACAGTTTTTCAAAGCGATACAGGCATAATGGGTAAAAAGACGAAGAAAGTTGCAGGTGTTATCAATCCACCAGCTGCGCCACAAGTGGTAGTAAACAGTAAGAAGGGGCTGATATCCGATACGACGTGCGCGGGCCTTGCCAGAACAACTTGGCAGGGAACTTATGATTTGTTAGAGGCCGAGAAACCTGAGCAGGTGATAGAACAAGCTACCGCAGATTCATCGAAAAAATCAGAGTGCACTCTCAAAGACTTGGCCGATTCTTTCCTCCATAGGATAGCGGCAAGGGAGAAAATGCTTCCATACACCGATGTTATCAAATGGGCAATTGAAGAAATTCCTATCACAGACAAAACTTTCGTCACAAAAGATGGAAGGATTTTTGGGTCTTTCAAGCCAGAAGATTTGAGGCAAATGTATCATTTTCCTACGCCAGAAAAAGTATACAATAGCGCATTTCTGGAGAAGTTCGCAAGTGAGAATGAGATTGAATCTGAACCCATCAAAGATTGGAGGCAGAATCCAAATAAGCACAAGAATGAATCCTCCGGTAAGTACTCAGTCGACTCTTTGTGTTCCCCTTATTGCTATGCCGCTATAATGATGTGTAGATTATGGGGTTTGCATGATTCTGCCATTTTCACCATTGAAATGGTTCCCCTCATGGAGGCGGCAGTCAAAAGCTGGATTATGGATTGGGCCACTATCCTTTCGGATAAGCTTGCCCTTGCTATTAGTGAATTTAGGAATCAGACCAGAGTTAGCGAGAGGAAAATTCCTCTGTTCTACTACAGCGCTTATATTTTAGACACCTTATGTTTTAATTCTGAATTCCCTATTCTTGGTTGGAGGTGGACCACACAAGACCCCTCGCCCATCCATATTTACCATCGTAAGATGTGGAAGTCATCCCATAAGAGTCACTTGTATCAAATTTGTAACGGTTTCATGGTTCTTGTCTACTATGCTATTTTTGATAAGCCTATTCCAAGGATCTCCTACTTAGCCTCTTTTGACTTGCCAGCAGTGGGTAGTTGGTTTGGGGAAGAATATTTTACTTATGTTAGAGTCTATGGCAGCCAAGCCAATCCCCATGTCCTTCCCTTGTATGTCCCTGACAAACTGTTAGCCAGGGAAATTGCATACCAACTTACAGCTAAGAGTACCACACAGACTCTTAAGCTGGAGAAGAAAAGAGGCTGGCCTACCTTTCCTCTCAGATGTGGAGTCTTTACCCTGAACGATTTGAAACATGCAGAAAAAGAAGACAACAAGATTCAAGCCCTAAATCTTCCTATAATTCCAAATAGAGCATATGATCCGAACCGATATGCATATGCCGCTCTCGAACATACCAAATTATCAACATTTGAGCACAAAGAAGATATGTTCGATGATGTTTTTTCCTCAGCTGAATCAATTGGTCATGCTAAAGAGCTTGCTAGAATAAGGTATAATGACGAAGGGTTATCTGAGTTTAATAAGCTCAGGGAGCAGAGGTTGCAAACTCTTCCCCTAGACTTAATAATGCCAACCCAAGCGGCGTCTTCAAGCGAGCCTGGCCAGCAACAAAAGAAAGAACCCCCTACTACACTGAAAACCAAAATCAATGAGCAGGAGGAACAACAGAAGAAAAACCAACAAGAAAAGCTTAGGAAAGAGCAGGCAGAGCGTTTAAAGAAAGAAAAAGAAGAACTCTTAAAAAGAGAGCAAGCAGAGCGCTTGAGAAAGGAAGAGGAAGATAGACAGAGAAAGGAGCAGGAAGACAACCAGCGAAAGAAGCAGGCAGAGATGCGGCAGAAGGAACAGGAGCAGAAAGAGAAGGAGAAACATGAACAACTGCTAAAGGAATCCCAGTCCAAACAAAATACCACCGATACTAATAAGGGTGTTGTCACAGACCCTGAGCTGCAAAAGGAATGGCAGCATTTTAGTACAATTATCAGTGGAGGAAAGGATTCACAGAATACTGAGACTCCTAAAAGCAGCAGCATACAGAAGGAAAGCTCATCTCAGGCTTTGAGCACAGCCACCGGCCCACCCAAAACTATGAACGTGGAAATAATTCCAAAAGGTCCTAGCGACCAAATCACTCTCCAAGTAGAAGACATTCCTCCATTGAACGTCTTCTACAACCCTAAGCATAGAGCCGTAGTAAAGCGATCGAGAAAGAGACAGAGGCTTGATCAACCTTCCCTCTTTCCCGAGCAATCACTCATGGGCAATGTAGTCTGGAGGGAGAAACTCGATCCCTCTGATGATCTGACCAAGCTGTCACAATATGCCGGAGCTTATTCAGCTGCCACCATCGATAAGGCATCAGAGGTAAGTCTTTTGCTAAAGACTAAAGACCAGGAGATTTCCACATTGCAGGCGGAATTAGCAGATATTAGACAAAGGGCAATGCAAGCCGAAGGCCAATTAGCGGAACAACAACAACAGGCAGTACATACAAGTGAACAGCTAGCGGAACAACAAAAAATAAATAGCCAATTGATGCAGCAATGGGAGGAGGAGAAACAGAGGATTAACCAGGCAGCCATCCAGAGACAAAATGAGTTGACAGAGGCATTGGAGCAACTAAAAGCGGCAAATGAGCAATCTTTGAAGGCTAAGGATGAGCATATCGCTCAACTTGCAGCACAGTTAGAGACTACCAAGGGAGATGCGCAGATAAAATAATTCCAAAAGGAGGCGATGTTAATCAACAAGGCGCTTGTAGCGCAAGTTAAACTCTTGGCGCAATCCCTCTCTCAAGCGGAACCACTCTGTGAGTTAGCTACAACTGTAAATGAGCAGGTAGAAAAG
>APFE031404698.1:1397-28069 GCA_000404065.3 Pinus taeda | reverse complement strand
AGATCATGTAGGGTACTAGGGTATGAAACGTGTATTTAATCAAGAGCACTAAGGTCGTTCGACTATGTAGGAGGAGACTCCCAATACAACACTGGTCCTTCTAAAGAATGGGATGTGGATGTAGAAAATCTTGATTTGGATCTCTCTCTTGCAGCCTTATAGTCTTTATTGTACTTGCCGCCTCATATATTAATATAAATAAAGGCTGATTTTGAGATTTGGATATATAATAAAGGTTGCTTTTGGATTTCCGATATTTTTATTTTCATTATGTGATCATTCATGAGTAAATGTGATGTAAAATGTTTAAGTGTAATAAATTATAATGTATCATTTATGCTTTATGATTGCACACACACACACACACACATACACATATATTTGCGTTTCCACGTTTCCAAAATTTGGGGAGGTCGCATTTCGTATCGCTTCCCATTTCAGAAACTCATACCCGTTTCCCCGTTTTGTGCAACTTAGGGTGCAATACTTGGGAGCTAACTTTTCGTCCAAATATTTGGAATTTATGATGGTTGACTGCTCCTCTAGATATGCCCAGAAAGTAATCCAATATTAGATTGAACCTAGAAGCAATGATAACAAAGGCTCCATCGAGAAAAAGTGTATCATCTACAAGCTGGGAATGCTTGAGGCTTTCGGAACCTCGAGAAATCTTGATCCTTGATAGATTTCCATTAACTGTTTCTTCTTCAAAATTTCTATTGAGAGCCATAATGATATGTAAGAGATGGGAGAAAGGGCATCCTTGCCTCATTCTTCTATGGCTTTGGAAAAACGGTATGGGTTTGCCATTGACAAGTGGTGCTATCCAAGGAGTCCTGACTCCTGACGCATGAAGATATCCACTCTATAAGTGAAGAGTTAAATCCAAATATTTCCATAGCCTTGAAAAGAAAGGAGTGCCTCACATAGTCAAAGGCATTTGCCACGTACCATTTAATTATGATGCCTTTTTCCTTTGCCTCCAAACTTGAATGAATGGCTTCCTGCACAAAGACAATGCTATCAATAATTTCCCAATTTTGCATAAACCCCCCATGATTATCATAAATGAATTTGGGCATTAACTTTTTCAGTCGAGTGGTTATGATCTTGGTCATCTTCTCGTAGGAAGAATTATAGAGGGAAATGGGCTTGAATCTTGCAAAGGAAGAGGGGTTCACTTCTTTTGAAATTACGCTGAGAAGTAAGATTTAGAAATACTCCCAAGTTTGCATGATCACTGGGCATATTGAAGCATCCTTTTAAGATCACATTTAATAAGATCCCAGAAGAAACAAGAAAAGGAAATAGAAAAACTATCAGGCTTAGGGGTTTTATCTGGATCCAGGTTCCAAATGGCACTCTGAATTTTAGTGTCTTTGATTGGTTTCATCAGCTTGTTGTTTTTTGCACTTGAGATCGCTACTGGGATATTCTCTAACAACCCTTCTACATTTTCTGGAGACACCTTAGCCTGTTGTGTAAATAAAGAGCAATAATGTTCTGTGGCAATGTTTTCTCATTCTTCAAACTCAGAGAATTTTGATCCATCCTCCATTGCGATCTCTTTCACATTATTCTTAATGTTCCTTGCTTTAGCTTACTTATGAAAGAAGCTTGTATTGTAGTTCCCTCCTCCGAGTCACGAGCTTATGGATTTCAACCACCAGTGCTCCTCTTCTAATTGTGTAGCATGCTGAAGTAGCTTTTGAAGGATTGCCTCCTCCTCCATCTTGAGTTGAGTATTTATAAGTAATGATCTAATCTTTTCTTTCTCAATTGAAGGCAATGCATAAGAGGTGTTGGCCCAATCGATGAGAGCCTTCTTTACTAGAGTATTTGAGATCCAATTGTGCCAAGTTGAATGAACATAAGCAATCGCTTCTTGAGAGTTGATCCTGTTGACCACTCTAGTGTCAACTACCCCATGAACAGAGTACATTTAAGAGATTTCCATCATATTCAGATCAATCAGAATTTTCAGACTTCATCATCATCATGCAACTTCCGGTCATCATGTTGTAATCCAAATTCTGCAGCCCTATGGGTCAGGATGTAAAAATGACTCTAGTATGATGAATATAAATCCATGTAACACATCTTGGTAGCTTAAGATTTTTGCTAGAGAGTTTTCCCTCTAGGGAGTTTTGTTCTTTAGCTAATTTTTTGTGTTTCTCGACACTAAATAATTGGTTAAATTTTTCTTCCAAATATACCCTAAAGCTAGAGTGAGGCTTTGATAGTGAAGCGTTAGGTGAGTCTTAGTGTATAGAGTCGATGTAAACTACCATACTAGATCATATCTAGAGTTTTGTAGGATTTGGTTGTGTCTAGAGATCAATTTTTAATTGTCAAAATTCCCCTACTGAACAAGATTTTTTATGTAATATTTGTTGTAAAATGTAAAAAGTGTTGTTTATATAAGTTATACAGGGTATGAGTACTCAAAATTACACCTCAATGCCTCAAATTTCTATCTAAACACACTTTGAGGCTGGAAAAATATGTTTATACCCCTCTAGAGTCTTTTTTTTTTCTATTAATCTGGCAAAAAATGGCAAAATATTTAGTTGGGAATTGATTAGGAAATTAAAATGAGAGAAATAAAATTCTCTTTAGGTGAATAATTAAAATAGGATGTGGACTTTCCAAAGAAAGGAACCTCCATAAATCAAGCAGGAAAAGTCCCACAAAAAATTCGTTGGTCTAGAAAAGCAGCAAATTTCCCAATAAAATTGATATTTTTAATGAGATGGTCCAAGTTGGTTTAAGTTGAATCAGAAATTTTCGAGAAAGAAATTTGCAAAATTTTTTTTTTTGGACCAAGATCAAATTTTTGGGTCAATCTAGCTCCATCTTCAAGGGGGATTGAATTTTTTCCTCAAGATTAGCGCAGACATCAAGGGACGATATTATTTTGGCATGAATCAAGTCTTCAACTAGCCGTTTTCTTCGGTGATCAAGTGAAATTTGTGCAATTCGGTTGACCTACCTGGTTTCACTTGGAGAGGGATCTAGATCTCTCATTTTTTCTATACATTAAGTTCGAAGCTCCTCATTTGTAACGTGAAAAATCAAGCTCTTGGCTGCTGAAGCTCTGATGCAATTTTGTATTGGAAATATTTTATGAATAATAAAGAAGTCTTTAGGGGTTAATTCATGGTGGTGTTCCTCTTCTATCTTCTATGGTAAACTCTTTCTGAATTTTGTTCTTAATGCTTTACTGGTCTTAAATTTAAATTATTGTTATTTCACTAGCTAGTTTGTGGGTTTACTATTTGCATAAGTTTCTTGCATTAATATTTGAGTTTAGAGAAACATTTTTTAAATTAATCAATCTAGCAAGTATCTCTATACCTTTTGTTACATTTTATTATCTAACTCTTCATGATCTAACAATCTTATCTCAAGTGTGTAGAGATCAATTTGTGATTCATATCTTGGGCGTTAGGGGAGGTCTTTAGTTAGATCAAACAATTCCCAAGACATCAAAATTGAAGAGCTTACTTTGGTTTCTATCGAAGACTTATCTTATCTATTCTCTTTCAAATATTGTGCCTTACTGAATAGATCTGCTAATATGGAGCTTATTAATTGCTAATCAAGGAGCAGAGTTGTACTCATAGTCCTTTGATTTAGCATTTGTAATTTTGTAAATAATTTTTTTGCACATAGATCTAACCCTTGCATATATTTGTTTCTATATATAAATTTCATTTATCTTGCATATATTTGTTTCTCTTTGGCTTGCGCAGATCTAGCTGGGGAGAGGGTTTTTTCTTTGAATTTCTTTTAAATATTTTTGCAGTTGAATTGGTTGGGCATCTAGAGAAAATGGAAAACTTTTGGAGGATCTATCACCCTTGCTCATTGCTTTAAAACCCTCTTTTCTCTCTTCATTTGCTTCTACCCTAGCCTCTAGGGTTTGGAAGTTTCTGGTTTCGATTTTGGTAGAGAATCCGTTGGTTTAAGGCTTGTATTTCATTTTAAATATTTCTTGAGGAAAGATGCAAGCATTTTGGGTCCTTTTTCCTTAAGCCGAGAGCCCAAAGAGGCTGGGATTCCTCCTCTAGTGCAAAATCCTTTCTGGCTTGACGTTTAGTAGATAACTGATTTATTTATTAATTTTCCGGTTAATTTTCTTGCAAGACCGTGAGCTATTGAGGGTCATTTTCTTCTTGGCCGTGAGTAGAAGGAGGCTATATTTTATTTCTGAAAAGGCCGCCAGCATCTTAGGGTTTAGAGAGGATTATTTTGAGGATTTTCAATCAAAGATTTGAAGAAGATCCTTTATCATTAGTGTTGTATATTTCCTCTTTAATTCATTACAGGTTGAGGGATTTTCGTTATTTTAAGGTTCCATTTTTATCTGTAAATCTCCTCAATATTGTAGAGCCTTTCTCTCTGTCTAAAGGGTCTCTCTCTTTGTAGTATTAATATTAAAATATTTTATTTCTGGAAGGAGCTTGGTACACACTTCCTTATTTAAAATGGAGGATTTCTTATTTTCTTAGTTTAGTTTTCCTCTCATTTTTCTTCCGGTCTTTAGATCTAATTCCTAACTAGTTTTTTGTTTTTTGCATCTCATTGGATTAGTGATAGTTTCATATTTATTGCATCTTAGATCTAATGTCTTGATTTACATCACTTTGTCATTGTTAAATCTAGGATTCATCCTCTAATTTCTCTTGTGATAAACCGATCTAATTATAATTTTGTGTTCTATGTGCTTATCATAATCTTGATTATAATTGAATTGGTTCCTTTGAAGCATCTTGAATATAATTGAAACATTGCATATGCATATTAGATCTAGATTTGCATCTCTAAAATTTACTTACAACCATAAACTTAGTTGATAGAAATTTTAGGACCAACCTCCCTAACTTTCATTCAATTTGATAAATTTGAGTTTGGAGTAAGGTTAAAACATGTAATCTCGCAGGTCTCTTACAACCGAGCCCTTGCAGGAATGAAAGCACATGAATCGTCAAAAAGGCTAGGGGGTATTGTTAATGATGGAGTAAGCGCCTCCTCGGCCTATCTTTTTGCAAGCCACCCCAGTCCTTACCAAATTTTTAGAAATCGAGGGGAAGTTTCACTATAAATTAGGCATATAATATAAATCAACCAATATTCTTTCATCACACATAGTCTAATCTTGTATTCATCTATCTAACATTGCCTAATCTTGCATTTGTTAATTTGTGAGCATTTCACTTTATTTGCAATATTGTATCTCTCTTGTACTTGTTATTTGAATTACTTGCTCATTGTCCTTTGATATTGTTCTATCTTATTTGAGCATCTCTTAAAGTGACTAAAAAAAGAGTTTTCTCAAGAAAGCACGCACCCCAAAGCTTCAGTGACTTAAAAAAAACCCCTTTCCTCTTTTCCAAAAATTACTAACCTCTTAAAATAGTTCACTTGGTCCAAAGTTACTTTATGAGAATAGAGGTCTTGGGTTCAAGTCTTTCTTTTTGTTGAGTTACTATTTCAAAAAACACATGTAACTTATGTTTTAAAGTTACTTTATATAAAAATGTTCTCACCCATTATAAAAAGCGAGTCACTTATAATTCTAAAGTCTATTTATCTTTTATTTAAGTTACAATTTAGTGGGTAGCTCATAAAGTACCATTGTAAAAGTGAGTTTCACTTATTTATAAAACTGAGTCACATAATTTTTTTAAAAGTAAGCTAATTAGATTTATGTTTGGAAAAGGGGGGGGGGGGGTTGGGGGATTTTTGTTAAATATATAACATTATCATTCATTTCCGCACATTTATGCACTTTGTCGGCGTCTTCAACAACTTTTCTTCAAAAAGCCATAACTTCTTCATCCGGAAGCCGTTTTCAGATCCGTTTTTTTTTAATCAGCCTAATTTTTCGAGATATTTCCATTGGAACACTTAGTTTTAGCATCTACAGCTTCAGTTTATGTTAAAATGGAAAGTCCATGCCAAATTATTCTTGACAACACCAACTACTTCCAATGGTGGTCTTACATTGTGGATTTACTTAGAAGTAAAGGTCTTTACAGAATAGCCTCAGGCCAGGAAACCAAACCTTAAGATGAAAATAAGGCAGCCAAATGGGAAAATATGCAAGATCAAGCACGTGGGTTGATAGGGATGTCTATTTCTCTAGACCTTAGATTCCATATCGCAAAACTTGATACTCCTAATGAAGCAATGAAACAACTAACTAAAGTTTTGGGAATTAAAAATGAAATTAGATCCCATCAATTCGAAAATGAGTTGCTTACATTGGACCCCAATAATTTTTCTTCCATTGAAGATTTTTTGTCCAAGTTCAAGACCCTTAGATTTCTCTTGAAGGTGTTAAGGTTAAGAAGGAATATGGTAGCCTTATCTGTTCTATTCTTACTAAGTTGGGACCAACATACTTTGTGTTTGTTTCCATTTTCCATTCTACTAGAGAAGCCTTTATTTCTCAAGGACAAGACTATAAGTTCCCTCTTTTGATGCCTTTTGTAATTCTTTATTAAAAGAACAAGAAAAACCCTTATATCTTGGTCTTCTTAATCTTGAAAACTCTTCTAAGAAAGCTTTAGCCACTCAACAACAACCAAATTCAAAGAATCCTAAGAAGCAGTATCCAAAAAAGAATGGTCCTAAACCAAACAAGGGTCTTAACAATTTCAGCCTCAAAATGAAAAATCATTTCAACAAAATGATAAGGCAAATAAAAACAAAAGGAAGAACACTGATAGACATTGCCACTTTTGTAATCGAGATGGCCACTTAGAATCCAAATGCTTTAAAAAGATGGAAGCCTTGGAAGCAGCAATGAAAAATCATAACATTCATTTGGAGCACTCTTCAACTTCAACTTCATCTTCAGGAATAACACTTTCTGCATGTGGTTGTCAAGCATCTCGGTCTATTTATGCAGTAAATGTATCTTCTTCTTCTCATTCTTATGAGTGGCTCATCGATTCTAGAGCTTCTTATCACATGGCAAAAAACAAAGCCATGTTTTCTTCTTTAAATGATTATAACACCAAAAATATATATGTTGGTGATGATAGATCTCTTAGTGTTGTAGGGACTGGAACTGTTCATCTGGACAATGGTCAATTTAATGATGTGTTATGTGTTCCAAGCTTATTCTGCAACCTTCTATCTGTATATCAGATAACTCATTCAAGTGAAGGTAAAATCGTTGAATTTTCACCTCACGATGTTGTAATTAAAGACCTAAGGGATCCTAAACAGATTCTAGTTATTGACATTGCTAATGATTCTACAAGGTTGTATAAGTTTAACAATTTTAGGTCATCAAATCTTCCCTCGGTATTTGTTGCTCATAATGATGAAGCGAACAAACTTTGGCATGAGCGATTTGGTTGCTTAAACTTTCGCTCCCTTCAAAATCTATGTAAAGAAAATATGGTGACAGGTCTTCCAGTGGTATCTTGCAGAGATGGCGTTTGTTTTGGATGTGTACTTGGAAAACATCATCGGGATAGTTTTGAAAAACGTGCCCCTTCGCGTGCCTTAGCCCCTTTACAGCTTGTGCATAGTGATTTACGTGGTCCACTTCTAGTTGTTTCATTCTCTGGCGACAAGTATTTCTTAACTTCCATTATTGATTTCTTTAGATGCACTTGGGTATACTTCTTAAAACTCAAGAGTGAAGTATTTAACATGTTCTTGGCCTTTAAGGCCTTTGTTGAAAAACAGTCTAGACATCAAATTCTTAAGCTAACATCTGATAATGGCGGAGAATATGTTGACAACAAATTCATCAACTTTTGCACTGAGAATGGAATTCAAATGCAACATACTGTTCCATATACTCCACAACAAAATGGTGTAGCTGAAAGGAAGAATCACACCTTAAAGGAAATGGCTAATTGTATGCTTCAATTTAAAGGACTTAGTCTTAATTTTTGGGCAAAAGCAATTAACTATGCAAATTACATAGTAAATCACACTCCTACTAAGGTTTTAAAGAATATCACTCCAGAAGAAGCATGTAGCTCAATTAAATCAGATGTAAGTTACTTTCGTGTTTTTGGAAGTGAAGCATGGGCCCATATTCCAGATGAGAAACATAAAGCTTTAGAACCTAAAAATGAAAAATGTATTTTTGTTGGATATTCTGAAGATGTCAAAGGATATAGACTTATTCCACTTAGGTCCAAAAATGTTATCATTAGAAGAGATGTAAAGTTTGATGAAAATATATTGGCCTACGAGCCTAGTTCGGTGGATGTGCCACCTCTCTCTATCCCTTCTACTTCTGAAAATATTTCTTCTTCAGATGATGACAACAAGGATGACAATCCTGCCCCATCTTCTCAGGATCCTCCTTCAGCTCGTCAGCTTTCAAAATGGGTCATGCTACTCGAGATGCAGCAAGAGCTCTTGCAGGTGATCCTACAGATCAATGATGTACACGTTCTCAGTTCGATAGAGCCTCCTTTACTGGCTCAAGCTTCAGCGAATTATGATCCTAACACCTTTGCAAAAGCTTTAGGCCATCCAGATTGGGACGCAACGATGAATGAAGAATATCATTTATTATTGGCAAATGATACATGGGATCCTAATCCTATTCCAAAGGGACAAAAACTTGTTAAATGCAAATGGGTTTACAGAACCAAGTATGGACCGGATGGAAAAGTTGATAAACATAAAGCTTGTCTTATTGTTAAGGGTTTTTCACAAGTTGAAGGCATTGACTATACTGAAACCTTCTCCCCTGTTGCCAAAATGAACTCTATCCGCCTTGGTCTTTCCCTTGTTGCCTCTTTCAAATGGGAAGTTCATCAGATGGATGTTAAATCTGCCTTCTTGCATTGGGACTTGCAGGAAGAAATCTATATGGAACAACCTACTGGCTTTATACAAACAGACTCCAGTGTTGTATGTTGGGTTAAGAAATCTCTTTATGGTCTCAAGCAAGCCCCTCAGGCTTGGTGTGCCAAAATGGATAGCTTTCTTTTAGAAACTGGCTTTTCTAGGTGTCATTCTGACAATACTGTCTACACCAAGAAAGTGGGAAAGTCTCTTATTATTCTTGTTCTTTATGTTGATGATCTTATCCTTACTGGTAGTGATCCCAACCTTATAAACCATGTGAAGTCCAGCCTTAAAAAGAAGTTTGAAATGACAGACTTAGGACACTTGCATTATTTTCTTGGTCTTCAAGTCTTGCAATCCAAGGTAAATTATTTCCTTTCCCAGTCCAAGTATGCATGTGATCTTCTACACCATTTTCACATGGAAGACTGTAAGCCAGCCCCTTCTCCCTTTCAGTCTGGAGCCAAACTTTCAGTCACTTGTACTTCCCCTGAAGTTGATGCTACCTTATACCGTCAACTTGTAGGAAAATTTTTGTATCTAATCCATACTTGTCCCGACCTTTCCTTTTCTGTTGGCCTTATTGCTCGGTTTATGCAAAACCCAGATGAAAGTTATTGGAAAGCAGCTAAAAGAATACTTTGTTATGTTCGAGGTATAGTTCAATTTGGGATTCATTACAGTGCAGAAGCATCTTCTCTATTGGTTGGTTTCACTGATTCCAATTGGGCTGGTGACCCTAATGATCGGAAGTCTACTGCAGCTTATGTGTTCGCTCTTGGTTTAGGACCTATTACATGGGCTTGTAAGAAACAAAGTGCCATTTCTTTTTCTTCAGCAGAAGTAGAGTATCGTAGTGCCGTAGAAGTTAGTAAGGAAGCCTTGTGGCTTCGTCAGATCCTGTTAGAGTTTGGCTTTTAGCAATAGCATCTGACTACACTTTGGTGTGATAATCGAAGTGCCATTCAACTATGCAAAGATCCAGTCCAATATCAGCGCAACAAACACATTGAACTGCACATTCACTTCATTAGAAAGCTCATTCATGACCATGTTCTTGAAGTGTAATATTGTTCAACAGATGATCAAGTTGCAGACATCTTTACAAAGGCTCTCATAGAGGCGAATTTTACTAAGTTTTGATTTATGGTTGGAGTTCAGGAAGTTGTCACTAAGGGGGGATAGGTTCTAATGCCTCCTACCTTCTCCTATTGTGTTATATTTATACATCCTTCAATCCTATCCCAAGTTGTTCTTAATGGGGGATGTTAGGATATTTCGACACATAGGAAATAGTTAAGTATAACTTGCTCTAGTGTAGAGTTAGGTGAAGTGTGTTTCTTTACTATTTACTTTTGTAACTTACAATCCAACGATCACGATATGTAGTGATCTGACGATTCATTCTCTCTTTGGTATTACCGACACTTGATCCGTGGCTTAACACCCGATTGGTCTATGATCTCTATTTAAAGAGAATGGAGGGTCATTTATAGGGTAACTGTTCATGAGAGAAGCTTACATAAATTTTCATTCTTTTATTAATAAATTGCTTGAAGTGGCCGCATTGGCTCAAGCCATGGACTGTTTCCCTCTTTGAGGGTTTTAACCACGTCAAGAATACTGGTGTACTGATTTGTGATCTGTTTGTGAGCGGTGTCATATGGTGTTCTGTTTGAGGAACTTACCCTATAAATTCCTACAAGGATTTCATTTGAAGGAAGGTGTTTACATAAGTGAAGGATATCTATAAGTATAGAAGAGAAGCATCTCATCTAGAGCAAGTGCATCAAGGTGTACCAACATTTGAAAGAAGAATAAAGTGTAGGAAGAAGGAAGCGTCGAGGAACAAATTACAGGAAGGAGAAAGGACTTGACTTGTGCTTGGAGGACATTCTAGTCAAGGGTCTAGGGTTTGGCATTGATCAATAAGAAGCTTCAATAAGAGAAACTTACTAAAGGGTTTTCCTCGCAAGAGAAGAGAGGTTTTGGCTCTTGCAAAGAGCCAACATCTTGCGTTCTTGTTCTCATGTTTTTGGTAGCAGTTTGATGAAGTACACACACATGCATTAATGAGAAGAAGAAGATTAAGCTAACGAGAAAAATAAAAAGACTGCACAAATTATTATCAAGTCAAGAAGAATCATAGTACACCTAATTGCCCTTGATTCTTCAACATGGTATCGGAGCTAAGGTGGCACATCAAGGAAAGGGCAACTCAAGAACACTCATCAAGGAAGGACATCTACAAAAGTTGAATCAAGAAGTCTCAATCACTTCAAGAAGGTTTACCATCTATCTTTCATCAAGGAAGACTACAAAGAAAGAGGAGCCTTACATGAAGGCACCTGCAAGAAGAGCAAATCAAAGGACCTACATCAAGCTACAAGTCATCAAGCAACTCTCATCATCAAGTCAAGTCCACTTAGAGAAAGCAACTTGAATAACATCAAGATCTAAGGAAGGCAATCCATCAAGTCTTCAATAAAAAAGCAAGTCTACTACATCTCAAAGTCTATCAAGTAAGTATATGTCCCCTTCTGAATATACATCAATGTCTTTTTGTAAGGAAAGCAATAAATTCTAGGTACCAATAACTTTCTTGCATGGAAGAATATGATTGATTTACTTTTCAAGGAGAATGAACACCTAGAACACATCAAAGGGAATGTTACTATTCCTGCTAAGGAACAAACTCAAGCCTTAGCCAAGTATAATAAGGATGAGACAAGAGCTCAAAGGATTCTAATAGAATCCATCAAAGACACTCTGATTCCTTGTGTCTCCAATTTGGAGACATTCAAAGAAATATGACAAACTAGTAGAGATATTCTCGATAATCACAACTGGAGAAGTGATATCTCTACAAAATGAATTGTACAAGATGAAGATATCAAAGGAAGGAATAGCTTCCTACTTCATGAAAATATTTGAGATGAGAGATCAACTTCAAGAGCTAGGGGAAGTCATGTCTGACAGAGAAATGACAACTGTAGTACTCAATGCTCTACCTGAAGATTGGGGCAACTTCACATCAAGCATATATGCAACGAAGGAAGCCACCCCACTAAGTGAAATGTGGTCTCTATGCAAGATAGAGGAAACAAGACTCAAAGCAAAAGAGGATGTGGGATCAAAGGAGAAAACATTTGCTACCATGCCCAAGAGAGGGAAAATTTGGCAAATTTGGCCCACAAAGAATAAACAACAAAGATATGTCCAAAATCCCATGCTATGGATGCCAAGAATATGGACAATACAAGAGTAATTGTCCTAAACTAAAGAAGGACAACAATAACAAAAGAAAAAGTGAAGAAGCTCATGTGACTCAAGAAATGAAAGAAGAAGACAAGAATCAAAAGAAGGAAGGTCCTCCGGATATCTACTATGACTAAGTCTACTTCTTTACTTAAGGTCTTCTTTCAAGGTTTTGAGTAGGATAGAAGCATGTAGGATTAGAATAAAATTGCATGGCTAGAAATATCTTCTAGAATCTAGAAGCATGATGTACATAGAATTCAAAATACTCATGTAGAAGGAGCATTTATAATAGAACAAAATGCATGGTTAGAAATATCTTCTAGAATATAGGAGCATGGTAGATATAGCTCAAGATATTCATGTAGAAGTAGCATACCTAGAATAGGACCTCAACCACAATGAAATAAAATTGATCATGATTAAGAATCTTAGAAGACTTTCGTCATAAAAAAGAAAGAAACATTTGCAGGGTAAGGGTCTTCAAGATCCTATGATGGAATCTTCAAAAGAAGATTCATAAAAACAGATGTCTCATTGGAAGTCTCATTCGTGGGATTCAAGAAAAGGATGATATGCAGGCAAACTAAGATGAAGCAAGCAGGGACACATGAAGGACAACCAAATGAAACTAAGATGATCAAAGGAGAATCAAGATAAGGTATGTATGCATCAAAGTTTAGTCATGTTATTATATATATATATATATATATATATCTTATTGAGTCATGGGAATAGTTCTATGATATGGTCAAGTAGAAAAGAATCTCTTTCACCAATGACATGCTCGAAGGCATGTACTACAATGCAATGAAGGTCGACAAAAGAAATACTCACATAAGGAGTATAAGATTACTGACTAAGAAGCAAGTGAAGAAGGAATGCTGACTAGTCCTAGAAGCAAGCAATGAAGAAGTGTTCCCACAAGGAGCATAAGGTGGTTGATCAATCTATCCATGAAGAAGCAAATGAAGAAAGAGATCAAGCATGTGAAGAACACCATGATCACAAAGAATCACTATCTGACAAAGATCCATTGAAGACATCTCCCGAAAGAAGGCATGACAACTCTGACTAAGAAAGGAAAAGATCAAAGGACCCTTGACACCTGTGAAGGCCTTGGAGATATGAAAGGTGTAGATCACTGATTCTACTCTACGAAGATGTCATGATGAAGAAGCCATCCAACAAAAGTACCATTTAATGTTGAAGCAATATCAGGATGAAATCATGAAGGGCTACTAGATCAAAGCATGGGAACAAGCAAGTACAAAGCAGTATACATCTGAAGAGTAGTCTGAAGCATAGACAAGATGACAAGGAATAACCAGATGACAAGAGAACTTAATATATGACAAGAAGGCCACTTTCCACGAAGGAAGCAATGACATGACAAACCAAGAAGGAAAGTGATCGATGGATGGTGCCCTACCAAGAAGAAGTTTGAACAAAGACTTCATGACATTGAAGGAAGGAAGGAGATCAAGCAATTGGAGGACCCACGAAGAAGAAGTTGCTGATACAAGTCCCTAGCTAAGGAGTTATAACAAGTTCCCAATTACAAAGGAACTTGGACAAGTACCTTGTCAGAGGATACTTGGGCATGTCATCCTCAATTGGGAGGAAGTGACAGACACAACATTCTTGTCTTCACTTGGGAAGAAAGAATGGGAGGATTGGGTAATCATCTGGCATCCGATACTCATTGAGGCTGTGTAGGGCATCCAAGATAATTGTATGCAATAAGACTAATATTCTTTGAGGGCTCGAAACCCAAGATAAGAATAGTCCTATAAGGTCATACTCAGTGAACACCCGGGTGGGTATGTACCTTGAGAGACAATGACTAAGGTGTCTATAAGTCATTGCTCTTGCCAACATTCTGCTCTGATTTATTGAGAGATAGAGTTGTCAGTAAAGGCCTTGCTATGAAAACAATGCTGGTTACTATGATGCTATAATAGATGGATTGCTAATCCGATTTCTCTTATGTGAATTCTTCAAGATTTAAACATAGCCAAACACCCTGTAATGTTGTATGAATACCTTTGTAGTTAAGAGGGAGTGTTAAAGGAAATGTAATTAGGTTCGGTCTTCATAAATGTATTTTTGATATTTGTATTTATTCAAGAAAAGAAATATTATTTTTATATTATATATCAATGAGTTTCTTGCTCATTGAAATAGTTCCAGTACATGTTAAGTGTTATAGGTGAGTCAAGAAGTTAAAGGAAAATGATTGAAGACCTTAAGGGCATGTTACACCATGTATGTTTATGTATTAAAGTCAAGAGAATACCTCCAAGCAAAGTCAACAAGTCTCCTCCATGCAATGACACCTACGAAACAAGCAATTTGAATCATAAATTTCAAGTCGGCTTGTAGTCTTCTAGTTAGCCTTCAGGTAAGCCTAAAAGGAGGGATAGTCCTCTATATATAGAGGTTGTACACTCCATTATAACGTCAAGCAATCCTCTATGAAATCAGCGAAGTAAAGGGACTAGAAAAGGGTGGAAAAGAGCGAAGGAAAAGGGTCTCCAAGTGCAGCGAGGAAGAAGGGTACACAATCGAGTTTAAGAAGTTTGTTCTAGGGCAGTTGCAATCACACATGTGAGGAAACAGAGGGTTTTCACTGCGGTTATGACAACAACAACTCACAGGCCTATATCTCTCTTGTTTTGGGGCCAAATCTAGGCCTACAAGGCCTCCTACTCAAGCGTAGAAGAAGGGTACTCAAGTGAAGGAGAGAAGGGTATACAACATCAAGTAAACCTCTCACACGTGCGAGAATCTAGGGCTACTGTATAGTCACTTTAGTCTACACCTACATCTCAAGAAGGATTTCATTTGAAGGTGTCTACATAAGTGAAGGATATCTCTAAGTATAGAAGAGAAGCATCTCATCTAGAGCAAGTGCAACATGATGTACCAACAGTTGAAAGAAGAACGAAGTGCCAGAAGAAGGAAGTGTTGGGGAACAAATTGCAGAAAGGAGAAAGGACTTGACTTGTCTTTGGAGGAAATTCTAGTCAAGGGTCTAGGGTCTAGGGTTTGGCATTGATCAATAAGAAGCTTCAATAAGAGAAACTTACTAAAGGGTTTTCCTCTCAAGAGAAGAGAGGTTTTGGCCCTTGCAAAGAGCCAACATCTTGTGTTCTTGTTCTTATGGTTTTGGTAGCAGTTTGATAAAGTACACACACATGCATTAATAAGAAGAAGAAGATTAAGCTAACTAGAAAAATAAAAAAACTCCACAAATTGTTATCAAGTCAAGAAGAATCACATTATACCTAATTTCCCTTGATTCTTCAACAACATCCACCTTAAGAAGCACATATAAAGGAGGAAACTTGACCTCCTTGGAAGAAATCGATCACTCACTCATTCAAGTGAAGGAGTAAGAGGTAGAAGTCAACGAAGAAGGAAGAGGACGAAGAAGACTTGTTTTTGGGCTATTTCTTTCTCACACGTGCATAGGAAGGCTAGGGTTTCTACTGCTGGTCTAAGGTTATTCTTTTGCAAGTTCTATCTTGAAGAAGGAAGAGAAAGAAGGCTAGTGAAGGTCACATTAGGCCATCCTCAAGCACTAGAAGAAGGAGAAAGCGAAGTGAAGGTTTGAAGAAGTCTTGGGAGGCCAAAATAAGAACACACGTGTGGCAGCAACTACTGCTAGGAGGGTCGAAAATTTCAGACCTGCAGTTAAGGCCAGAAATTTGAAGTTGGGGGTCAAAGTTGTGCGGAAGAGATTTGACTGGGTTTGAGTTGGACAAAGGAAGCGAATCATCTGGAAGGGTTGGACTTGGTCTTGGAGGGTATTGGTTTTGGTCTAGAGATCTTGGAATTTGTCAATTGAAGAATCTATAAGAAGAGAAGAGATTTGTGGGTTTTCCTCTCAAGTGGACAGGTTTTGGCCCTGGCTTGTAGCCTGCAGTATGCGTTCTTGTTCTTTTTGTTTTGGTAAATGTTTGATGATATACAAACATAATAAGAAAAAGTAAAAAGAGATCATAAACAATTATCAAGAAAAGAGAAATCACTTTAATCATTTCCCTATAGATTTCTCAACATGGTATCAGAGCTAAGGGCATTATGAAGATCTCTACTACACTGAATAAATTTCTAAAGAAGTGTTTAAAGGTAAAGTAATCTCAAGAAGGGTTTCAAAGAAGTAGGAAATCTTCTATTTACTCCAAAGAACGGAGTGATCAAGTCAGAGGATGAAGGACTCTTCTCAACACTCATTGGAACATTTCAAGATGAGAGCATTTGGGCGATCTATAGTGGAGCATCAAGACATATGACTGACCATCACAAGAAACTAAAAACATTGTCAAAAGGAAAGTACTCTTACTTTGTAGAGCTTGGTGATAATAAGAGCTATCCTGTGAGAGGAATTGGATCAACCTCACTAGAGCTAGAAAATGGAGGAAATATTCATCTCAACAACATCCTATTTGTTCTATGTTTTCATAAGAATTTACTTTTGATTTCAAGTCCAGAAGATAAAGGTGAAAAAATGGCTTTCATTGATGGAAGAGTTGTTGTTGGCATTATGACACAAGTTTGGTGCTATGACACAGGTGTTGCCCTTGATGGCAACTCACTCAGATGACAGATCACAGTTCAGGATCACAAAATGAAGGAAAAAGAGGTATGCAGGTTCCCCTTGGCCAAACTGCGTCTACACGTAGGTTCGCAGAGCAAAAGGCGTGTATGCGTATACACACACTTTCACACAAGGGAAAGCACATATATGGTGGAAAACTTTGTTTTGGTCCATGGTATTTGGTTCTTGGTATTTTGACCCATGGTATTGGTCCAAGGTATCTTGTCCGAAGTGTTGACCCTAGGTATTTGGTCCAAGGTATTGATTCTAAGTGGTTTTGGACCATGGTATTGAATAAGGCCTAAGACTATAAAAGGAGGAGGAGATCATTAGGCAAGGGCACTCAAGTATTGAATATCTAATGAAGAGAAAGATCTAGAATACTGGTCATTGGGTTATGATGCATAGCTGGATTTGAATCAAGGAGGAACCTGAGTGCTTGAAGAAGGATAAGTTCTATTGATGGAAGAGAAGTATCTTTGTGTGGTTTTTGATCTTTTATCTGAATAATTGGTGCATGTCGTAATTTGTAAATATGATGAATTGGGTATAACTAACGTCTGAATAGTGGTAAAGGTTAAATCATCTTTTATAGATCTATACGCAGGTTCAGTATAGCAAAGGCGCGTATACACATTGGTTAGGCATTTCAAAAGTGCGTATGCACGCAGGTCCGCCTTGAGAAAAGTGCGTATGCACGCAGGTTCGACACATTGAAGTAACGTACACTTCATAAAATATGTTTTAGCTACTTCTGTTTACTATTGCAGTGTTCTGGGTTCTGGATTGGGTTATGGTTATTGTTACTGTGTTCTGGTTACTAGATTAAAAAAAGTGATTGTTTGATTCAGTTTTGGTTGGTCAAAGGAGATTGGTTGATGCAGATATATTTGATGTTTGATTGATGTTTTGATGGATCCAGTCTGAAAATTTATGAAACATGGTCCCTGGAAGAAAAGAGAAGGTTGTAGCCTTCTGTAGGTCAACACCTACGTACTAGTATACACATCAGCTAGTACAAGAGCTAGGGGGTTGTAGCTCCCTTCCAGGAGAAGCTGGAGAACGAGAGAAGGTTGTAGCCTTATGCAAGTAGAAGCCTGCGTACTGGTATAAGACTGCACCAGTACAAAATTTGTAAAAAGAAGTTTCTTATTAAAGAAAGATAGAAACAATTGCAGTAGGTGGTTTTCACCCACATTGGGTTTCCACCTTATATCTTGTGTTCATGTGTGTGATTGCTTGTTCTGTTTATTGCACCTGGTTACTATTTTATATGGTTTTGATACACAGATTAAGGATCAACTAACCAAATTATAAGTTTGCAAGATATATGCTGGTTGCTCTAAACACAGTTGCCTATACACGCAAGTTTCATTAATAGAAGTTGCGTATATAAATTTGTGTATGGAAATGTAAAATTGTTAAATTAATAATACTAATTCACCCCCCCCCCCCCCCCCCCCCCTCTCAGTATTATTTCCAACAATTGGTATCAAAGCTAATCTTTCAGAAGAAGCTTGATCGTTTGAAGGAAGATCTATCATCATGAGTACCTACGAAAGAGAGGGATCCATTAGACCACCAATCTTCGATGGGAGCAACTTTGTCTATTGGAAGGTAAGAACCACAACCTATATTCAATCTTTTGGAACAGATGTTTGGGAAATCGTGGAAAGAGGATACACATTTCCATCAGCAATTCCTACAAATACTGCAGGTAAAAAGCTGTATGAAACAAATGCCAATGCTGTCAACACATTATTGGGGAGTCTGTCACAATCAGAATTTGTCAAGGTTATGCAGTGCAAAACCACCAAAGAAATATGGGACAAGATTTTTCTAAGCTATGAAGGAGACGATCAGGTAAAACGTGCAAAACTACAATCTCTCAGAATTCAATATGAAACTCTCAAAATGCACAATGATGAAAGTATAACTAATTACTTCTTACGTATAGATGAGATTGTTAATCGCATGAAAAACTTGGGTGAAGAGATAAAAGAAGTCACTATAGTTGAAAAGGTTTTGAGATCCCTGTCTTCTAAGTTTGAATCAAAAGTTTCTGCCATAGAAGAAAAGCAGAATCTTCAGAGTATTACTATGACACAGCTACATGGAACCCTGACTGCTTTTGAAATGAGAAAAGGGGTCCATCAGATATGAGAGAAGCCGCATTCAAGGCTCCGGGAAGAGAAGAGCTCAATGAATCGGGACACATTTCAGAAGGAGAGGAAGAAGCAAAATTTGTCAAGAACTTTCAACGGGGTTCTGGAAGATTCAGAGGTAAAGTACTTTTCAAATGCTTTGCTTGTGGAAGAGTCGGCCATTATGCGGCCAGATGTACTCATAAAGATAAGCTGGATAAAGGTAAGGAACCGACAAAATGGAATAGAAAACATAATGTAAATAAGAAGAGCTACTATACACATGAAGATAGCGATGGTTTATCAAATAGTGATGAAGATGAATATGGTAATGATTATAGACTTTTGATGGCTTTTGAAGATGATAATTTCTTGGATGCTTTAGATGAAGATCGACTCTATGAAGAAATTCCTAAACTTAAAATCTGTTTAGAAGAAAAGAGTATGATCATAGATACTTTGACATTCCAACTTGCTGAAAGGGAAAAACACAATGAAAAGTTAGTGTGAAATTGTGGGTCTAAGAAAAGATATTTATTATTGAGAAAACAAAAGTTCTCAATCCTAGATTTGCTAAAAGATCAGAAACTTTAGATGAAATTATCAAAGTGTAGCATTCTCCTCTGATAAAGATAGGTCTTGGATATACAGAAGAAGCATCTCAAGCATAGAAGCCATCAACCTCCAAAAGCTATCTTGATGTAGCAAGGAGAAGTGAATAGGTTGACAATTGTCAGCAAAGGCATAAAGCAGATCACCAGATAAATTGGGTTCAATCTACTTCAAGGATGAACAAAAGCTAAAACCTATCGTAGGTAAATCATTTTGCTTCAAGAATGAATGTCAATGGAAACTACAATCATCAGGTCAGTAGATTCGATAATCGCAGGAATTTCTTTAATGGCCAATGTTTTTTTTGTCATAACTTTGGACACAAAGCTACTCAATGTGTTTCTTACAAAACCATCATGACTAGAGAAGCACAATATCAAAGGAATGTGACTGGGATCATGAAAAGGACCTACAATAACTTTTCTGCTCTTGAAAATGAAATAGAATGCTCTATCTGTAACAACTTCGATCATGAAGATTCTAAATGCAGGAGTAAATTTCGGCAAACATCTCAGAAGGAGCAAGCTTCCTTGGGTCCCAAAACATGGAGAAAGAAAGAATCGCAAACAGAAAGATGTGGTAGAGCCTTGTATGCAGAAGGACAAGAAAACCAGTGGTACATCGACAATGGATGCTCGAAACACATGACAGGTGATAAAGAAAAACTTCAGTCATAAAATACCTTAGAAAAGGAAAAGAAGGTCTCATTTGGTAATGACACTCCTGCCGTCATAAAAGGTAAAGGCTCCGTTCTCTTAAAAGAAAAAGTTAAAGCTGGGAATGTTATGTATGTAGATGGTCTAAAGCATAATCTATTGAGTGTCAGTCAAATGTGTGATCAAGGAAATGAGGTAGTATTTCGATCAACTGGATGTGTTGTTCGTGAGCTTGATACAGGAGAAACAGTGATCAAAGGTGTAAGAACTCCAAACAACCTGTACATACTCAAGGGGGGACAACAATAGCGCTACCTAAGAAAAAATGATGAACACCGGCTATGGCATAGAAGATTGGGGCATCTAAGCTTCCCTCAAATAAGAAAAGCATTCAGATACAAGGCTGTTCGTGATCTTCCAGATATCAGCATTCCAGAAAATACATTATGCAAATCATGTCAATTTGGTAAGCAAACCAGAGCACATTTCCCTGAGAAGGAAGGATCAGCTAGTAAGCCTCTTGAACTTGTTCACACTGATTTATGTGTTCCATCTAGGAAAAAGTCACCTCATGGAGAAGAATAATTTATATTTTTCATTGACGACTTTTCCAGAATGTGTTGTATAGGACTTCCTAAGCATAAAGACGAAGCTTTTGAAAAGTTCAAAGCCTTCAAAGCTTTGGTTGAAAATGAAACAGATCGCAAAATCAAATGCCTTAGCTCTAATCGAGGAGGGGAATTTACCTTAGATGAATTCTTCTACTTCTGTGAAAAACATGGAATAAGAAGGGAATTCTCTACAACAAGAACTCCTCAACAAAATGGAGGGGTAGAAAGGATGAACAGAACTGTCCAACAAATGGCTCGTGCTATGCTAGATGAGTCTGGAACTCCTGCAACCTTCTGGGGAGAAGCTGCATTTTCTACCATTACTATTCTCAACAAAACAAATGTCCGAGTAAACAACACTCAAACTCCTCATGAACTGTGGTATGGTAAGACTCCTATTGTAAAATACTTCAAAGTTTTTGGAAGCAAATGTTACATCAAAAGGATTGATGAAAAACTTGGCAAGTTTGAACCTAGAGTAGATGAAGGCATTCTCCTTGGTTACTCTTCCCGAAGTAAATGATATAAGTGTTATAATAAAAGACTTGGGAAAATTGTTGAAAGTATTGATGTTGTGGTTGATGAGGTAGGCAAAAATCCAAAGCAAGTAAAAACCGAAGATTATGAAGAAGATGAGGACTATCCTTCCACATCAAATCAAACTAATTCTGAAGAAGAAGAAACCAATGAGGCACTAGAAGAATAGATAAGGGTAGAAGAAAAGACTCCATCTAGGTATGTTCAAAAGAATAATCCAGAGACTCAAATCTTGGGGTAGAAAGAAGCAGGTGTGCAGACAAGAAGAACTATTACGGAAGCTTCAAGCTATCTAGCATTGCTTGCCTCCGTTGAATCGCAAAATGTCAATGAAGCATGCAAAGATGAATGTTGGGTCAAGGCCATGAATGAAGAACTTGAGCAGATTGAAAAGAATAATACTTGGGCATTGGTTCCTAGAGCTAATGATAAAAATGTCATAGGAACCAAATGGATTTTCAAAAACAAGTTGAATGAAAATGGAGAAGTTATTAGAAATAATGCCAGATTTGTTTGTAAAGGGTATGCTCAACAAGAAGGTATAGACTTTGAAGAAACTTTTGCACTTGTTGCTAGACTTGAAGCCATAAGAATGTTCCTTGCTCTTTCTAGTTTTCAGAAGTTCAAAATATATCAAATGGATGTGAAATTTGCCTTTTTTAATGGAGACCTAGAAGAAGAAGTGTATATTGAGCAACCAGATGGATTCATCCTTGGAAATGATCCAAAACTTGTATGTAGATTTAGAAAGGCTCTCTATGGTCTAAAACAAGCTCCAAGGGCCTGGTATTATCATCAGCAAGGTTTTTCAAAAGGATCAGCTGATGGCAATCTATATATAAAAATTGACAAGGATAAATTGCTAATACTTGTTTTGTATGTTGATGATATCATTTTTAGTAGCAATGAATAAGCCACGAGTCAAAACTTTGCCTTGGTAATGCAGAAAGAATTTGAAATGTCCCTGCTTGGTGAACTCACATATTTTCTTGGCTTACAAGTTCAACAAAATAAAGATGATATTTTTTTTATCACAAACCAAGTACCTTAAGCAGATCTTGAAGAAATATGGCATGGAAGATTCTCAACCAATATGTACCCCTATGGTGACAGGATGCAGCATTAACGCAAATGATGAATCAATAGCAGTACATCAACCAACCTATAGATCCATGATTGGTAGTCTGCTCTATGTAACAGGTACCCGCCCAGACATCATGCATGCAGTGGGAATAGTTGGAAGATTCCAAGCAAATCCAAAGGAATTACACCTGCAGACAGTCAAAAGGATCTTCAAATATCTTCAAGGAACTCAGAATTTTGGCTTATGGTATGCTAGGGGCACAGATCTTACACTTCATGCATACACAAATGCAGATTGGGCAGGAAGCGTGGATGATAGAAAAAGCACTAGTGGTGGTGCATTCTATATGGGTTCCAGATTAGTGTCTTGGTTCAACAAGACAAGTTCAATGCATTATCTATAGCTGAAGTAGAGATATGTGGCTGCTACATTTTGTTGCACACAACTCCTTTGGATGATGCAACATTGCAAGACATTTAGATCACATTGTACCCACCCACCCATTCCTATTGATAATACAAATGTATCAGTGTTTTCAAAGAATCCAGTCATGCATTCCAAGACCAAGCACATACCTATCAAATATCATTTTCTCCGGGAACAAGTGCTTGAACAAAAGGTCAAATTGGAATATGTTCCCTCCAAGGAACATGTTGTTGATATATTCACCAAACCACTGCCCAGAGAGACATTTGAATACCTCAGATAGAAGTTGGGAGTAGTTGATGCATCATGTTGCCGTTGACACTTATATGTTTCAGAGAACAGTGGTTGTACGCGAGTTTCGTGAAGCATATCCGCGTACATACGCCGGTTGCTATGGATACAACCGCATATATGTTGGTTTGAATAATATTAGTGGGTCGGACTCAGGATGAAAAGAGTCTGATATGGGTCTAACAGTGATCATCTAGCATCGGTTCAGGGGGAGCATATACTTCTAATAATACATTATCATTGTTGGCATTACCTTAGAAGATTTTGGTACAATTTCACAGTTGTTTTTGATTCAGGTGGAACAGGTGTAGAGGGAAATCATGGTTGCTAGTCTAGATGGTGATTGACAGATGCTGCTGATGATAGTTGTTGATGACTATCATAGTCTTGTTTTAGATATTTTGTCTCTATGTTGTGTATAACTTTTATTATCAAGGTCGTGTAATGACCTATTTTGTTTCCCCACTTGGTTGGGTGGATGAGTAAATCTTGGTATATCCCCACTTGGTTGGGAGATGGATGTATGAGTCTTTGGTGATAGGAAGGTCATTTATGATATACAGAGTCATGTTCTTCTTGTAGAACATCTTTTTGTAGACCTTGCTTACAGTCAGTGAGAGCATGAACAACACACTTCAACATATCAGAGAATTCAGCATGTACTCAGGGGGAGCATAGCTGCATAACCCTTTGCCCTTGATGACAAAGGGGGAGAATGGCTTGGGGTTGCTATCAAGTCCAAAGGGGGAGATTGTTGGCATTATGACACAGGCTTGGCTCTATGACACAGGGGTTGTCTTTGATGACAACTCACTCAGATGACAGATGACAGTTCAGGATCACAGAATGAAGGAAAAAGAGATATACGCAGGTTCCCCTTGACCAGACTGCGTATACACGTGGGTTCACAGACCAAAAGGCGCATATGCGTATACACACTTTCATGCAAGGAAAAGCACATATATAGTGGAAAACTTTGTTTTGGTCTATGGTCTTTGGTCCTTGGTATTTTGACTCATGGTATTGATCCAAGGTATCTTGTCCAAAGTGTTGACCCCAGGTATTTGGTCCAAGGTATTGATTCTAAGTGGTTTTGGACCATGGTATTGAGTAAGGCCTAAGACTATAAAAGGAGGAGGAGATCATTAGGCAAGGGCACTCAAGTATTGAATATCTAATGAAGAGTAAGATCTAAAATACTGGTCATTGGGTTATGATGCATAGCTGGATCTGAATCAAGGAGGAACCTGAGTGCTTGAAGAAGGATAAGTTCTATTGATGGAAGAGAAGTATCTTTGTGTGGTTTTTGATCTTTTATCTGAATAATCGACGCATGTCGTAATATGTAAATCTGATGATTTGTGTATAACTGAAGTCTGAATAGTGGTAAAGGTTAAATCATCTTTTACAGATCTGTACGCAGGTTAGTATAGCAAAAGCACGTATACACGCTGGTTAGGCATTTCAAAACTGCGTATACGTAGGTCCACCTTGAGAAAAATGTGTATGCATGCAGGTTCGACACATTGAAGTAGCGTACACCTCATAAAATATGTTTTAGCTACTTCTGTTTACTGTTGCAGTGTTCTGGGTTCTGGTCACTGTTTTGTGTTCTGGTTACTGCATTCAAAAAGGTGATTGTTTGATTCAGTTTTGGTTGGTGCAAGGGAGATTGGTTGATGCAGAGATATTTGATGTTTGATTGATGTTTTTGATGGATCCATTCTGAAAATTTATGAAACATGGTCCCTGGAAGAAAAGAGAAGGTTGTAGCCTTCCGTAGGTCAGCACCTACATACTAGTATACACATCAGCTAGTACAAGAGCTAGGGGGTTGTAGCTCCCTTCCAGGAGAAGCTGGAGAACGAGAGAAGGTTGTAGCCTTCTACAGGTAGAAGCCTACGTACTGGTATAAGACTGCACCAGTACAAAATTTGTAAAAAGAAGTTTCTTATTAAAGAAAGATAGAGACAATTGCAGCAGGTGGTTTTCACCCACATTGGGTTTCCACCTAATATCTTGTGTTCATGTGTGTGATTTCTTGTTCTGTTTATTGCACCTGGTTATTGTTTATATGGTTCTGACACACAAATTAAGGATCAACTAACCAAATTATAAGTTTGCAAGATATATGTTGGTTGCTCTAAACACAGTGGCGTATACACACAAGTTTCATTAATAGAAGTTGCGTATATAAATTTGTGTTTGGAAATGTAAAATTGTTAAATTAATAACACTGATTCACCCCCCCTCTGTATTATTTCCAACAGTTGTAGTATGGGGTAAAAATTCAAGGATAGAAAATGCAAGAGTGATTGGAATTCTTGAAGGAAGACTTTATACGCTGCTAACTTCCCCTGCTCAAGCTTTAGTTCACATTGAAATCAACCCATGTGAACTTTGGCATAGAAGATTTGGTCATCTCCACTTCAAAATCCTTCCAGCTCTAAATTCAATAGTAGATGGAATCCCCGAACTAAAATAAGATCATGAAGGAGTATGCAAGGGGCGTGCATTGGGTAAGAACACCAAGAGCCCATTTGGAAGCAATGCTTCAAGGTCGAAAGAAATCTTAGATCTTATTGATTCCGATGTTTGTGGTCCTATGCCTCCTAAATCACTTGGAGGTCATTTATATAATGTCACATTTATAAATGATCATTTAAGGAAAACTTGGGTTTACTTAATGAAATCCAAAGATGAAGTATTTACCAAATTTCAAGAATTCAAAGCTAAAGTAGAGAACCTCACAGGAAGAAGAATCAAGATATTAAGGTTTGATAATGGAGGAGAATACACTTCCAAGGAAATTATAGCCTTCTGTAAGGAGTCTGGGATTAAGAGAGAGCTAATAGTCCCATATAATCCCGAACAAAATGGAGTTGTAGAACGAAAGAATCTGTCCATTGAAGAAAGCATAAAAGCTATGCTACATGATCAAGATCTACCGAAATTGTGGAGTTATGAAGGTCGTTGTATACATACAAAATCGAAGTCCCCATAGGTCATTAGATAACATGAATCTTGAAGAAGTATTCACTGGGAAGAAACCAAGTGTAGATCATCTCCGAATCTTTGGTTGTCCTGTCTATATTCATATACCTAAGGACAAGAGAAAGAAGTTGGATCCATCAAGCATGAATGGAACATTTATTGGCTACATTAACTCTTCAAAGGCCTATAAGATCTTCAAAAAGGATGGAAACCCAATATAAGTCAGTTGAGATGTGATATTTGACAAAAGTATTGCATTCAAAAAATCAAACGATCTTCCTATGGACTTTGATGACGAAGAACTTCCAGTATTTGAAGAGAAAGTTACTCGGGAGGAAGAAGAATCAAATCATGAAGATAAAGGTCCCAGTGAACGTATACAACCTATGGTAATCCTCGAAACTAGAAAAAGACCTAATTGGTTGAAGTCTACACTACTTGATGCACACAAGTCATGGAGCAGTTCAAGGCACATTTAGGAAAAGCAAGAAGCTGTTAGAAAATTATATATTACAAAGAAATGGAACACATAAAATATTGCAGAAATATAAACACAGAAAACGCATAAAACAAGAGAGACACATATATACGTGGTTCACCCAGTTTGGGCTACGTCCA
>APFE031404690.1:123833-166561 GCA_000404065.3 Pinus taeda | reverse complement strand
CTTACTCTCTTTCCCTTCTATCTTTTTTTCTATCTCCCTATATATGGAGATAGAGAGAGTGAAAGTTTGGTGGGGAGAAAGAGAGAGAAGGAGAGAGGAATAGATGAGAGAGAAAAGGAGAGGAGGAAAATAGAGATAGAATTGGATGGGGAAGAGACAAAGAGAGAGAGAGAGAGAGTGAAATAAGAGAGAGATAGAGAGAGAAGAGGAGATATAGACTGAAAAAGGAGAGAAGGAAGAGGATATAAAGAGTGATAGATGAGAGAGGGAGAGATGGAGAGAGAGGAGGGGGAAGAGAGAGAGAAAGAGAGGGAGTAAGGGAAATAGGAGAGAGATAATGAGAGAGAGAGGTGGGAGAGAAGTAGGCGAGGGGAATAAAGGGGTAGGGGAAAGAGAGAGAGAGTGGGGATATAGAGGATCGAGGGAGGGAGAAATAGAAAGAGGTGGAGGGGGGATATATGTATAAAGTGTAACACATCCCCTTATTCACCCTAATAAGGAGAGATGGTTACTATGAAGAGCCAATTCCCAATTTGCAATAATGAGTTGTTACCATGGTGAAGATATTCATGCTCACATTTAGAATGTAGATAAACTTTTAACCCTGTTACCCACAATGGGAAATGTATAAATAAAAGGTTAAAAATTTGTTGTAGAGGCACTTAGGAACCTATTTGGGATGTAGATTCTATTACCTTATACCTTTTGGGAATTTACTATTGAAATATAATCTAGATTTGGAAGTTTATGTACATGATGATTATAGTTTGTTTCCACTTGCAACTTATGAATTCATTGTTTTCAAGGGAATTGTTGGTAACAAATGCCTCTAGATGACCCTACAAGCACTTGGCTCTTTTAATGAGGATACCCAAGAGAGTGTTACATCTATTCTTTCCAATATATTTGACGTTGATGAAGGTATTTCCATGTATCAATAGACTATATATTTTAGGCCCTCTATGCAATTTGCAAACCAACAAAATTGAGCATGTTCACATTCTATTGACCCAAACATCTGTAGCACTTTTTTTTATCACTATAGAGAAACAAGCACATGATTACAAAAGATGCAATTATGTCATTAGTAAACATTGCAAGTTCTTTAGAAAAATTCTAAATATACAGGAATAATTTCTCCTCTTTTAAATAGACAAATTACTAAACCAAAACTTCTAGACTCGATATTATTAGATCATTGACTAGAGTCCTGAGTAAAGGGACTAATACACCATGGTCCAATTGAAAAAATGTCCATTGAGAACATTCATCATCATGACACTATTTTCAACCTGGTCTCTCTTCTTTCTGCAACCAATTTAGAAGACATTGTGACAACATAGACCCTCAAAGAGCTTTCCTTAATGACTAAAGAACCAAAGTAGAGCTCTGGAATTTCCTTTCTGTACAACCCTTGTTGAATTCTTTGTTTCTTAATTTTTGTAGTCTTCACTATGATGAGTATGAGAAGCTAGAAAGTAAAAGCATTGAATCGCTGGAGATCATGTAAAGCTATCTCATTGGATGTTCAATCTTGGATAACTTATTATTTAGACAAGGCTGAAGGTATTTCAACAAGATATGGATATCTGTAATTTGTCTTAGACCAATTCATGAATTTGGATAGTTGGGGAATTTCCAGGTGTCTCCCAAAGTGTCATGTTTCTTATATGAGATTCAATCCTATAGCAATTGACTACCTTGGAATGATGGCTTAAAGCATACAAATCTGTATTCTTCTCTCATCATGATTGTATTGAATATAAGGTGTTGTTAGTGCACGCAGAAATACATCAGTAAAATGATATTTTAGAAGAATATATGTTTAGCCATGGATGTGTGATCAGTAGAATTCTTACAAGATTTAGCCATGAAAAATACAATTAAAATCCCATCAGATCCATCATTTGTTTAGTACATAACATAAGATATGAAGAGTGAATCACACATGTGAATGTACCAACAAATTAAATATTTGGGTGTGGTTATATCATTCAAATAAATTCACCTTAGATCATCCACCATTCAAATGAAGGAGAGAGATGAGATTAGAATTATTTTTTGAAGCATAATCTACTTGCCATAAATCAATTGGATCTATATTAAGAATCCAATAGGGATGGGATCATGCCTTTAAAATTTCAAATCATACTAGAGTATAAGTCAATGAACTTGAAAGTATAAGGGACTCTAGGAGTTTAATGCATTGATTTGGCCTAATGAAGAATCAATAAGCTAGATTTGTGCATAAGTTTGAGACAAACTTTCTAGAATTGAGGGTTACTTTTGTAATAAACCTAAATTTATAGCTAGATAGGGAAGTTGTTAGCTAAATAAACTTGGATATTCAACCTAGCTCTAAAAATATGAATTTACAACCTTAGGATGTATGTAATAAATACAACATATATATATATATATATATATATATTTAAAAGATTTGTACCATTTTCATAACTGCACATTGGAATTCAAGTTATCAAAGTAACCCCCTTTGGTTATCGGTGTGGATAAGGGGGTGTGTTACACAGAGAGAGAGAGAAACATACGAGGGGGGGGGGGGGAGTGATGGGAAGATACCGAGCAATATGGAGAGAGAGAGGGAGATCAACAGATGAGATATGGAGAAAGAGATAGAGAAGGAGAGAGAGAGGGCAGAGATAATGAGGGAAAAATAGAGAGATAGAGAGGGGGGTAGTGAATAGAGGGAATGTGACACCCTTGCATTAATTATGACCCTTATAAACATTATTGTGTAATTAAGCATCTTAGTGCAATATCTAATTGTGGGCAAAATCTCTTTTTTAAGATAATGAAAATCACTTTAGTGAAATTCGCTCATATTTTGATCATGGTGTTGTTGTAGCGGCTACAACCACCCTCCAAAATTTTTCCTTAGCTTTGTTTTGGAACCTCCCTTCCAACCTTCATAGTAGCATGTCTTGCTTTGTCAAGTACACAAGCTTCAGTGTTTTTCTTGCACAACGACAGTCTGTCGATCACAGCTCGATGCATTCCACTCACAGGCTGATCACCTGGACTTGGTCTAATTGCAGGCTGAGCAGCTCCCCCAAGAAATTGCGCAATTATGGAGGGAAACCAACCTTCCCTCCAGAAATTGCGCAATCCTGACTAGAAACCTACTAGGCTCCAGAATTGCACGATTTTCGCAGTTAACACTCACAGTGAAAATTGCGCAATTTTCCCTTGTAGGGATACTCAGTCTAGAATTTACACAAATCTAGGAAGAAGTCAATTGTTGTGCCCATAAATTACGCAAATCCCCTGGGAAGCCAGCCTAGCTCCCAACTAGAAATGCACATTTTCTCCCAACAGTCGAGCAGTCTCTTGCATGTGCAACTGAGTTGACCAGTTCCCTCCGGGACCGAGCAAAACCAACTTGTATGCATGGGTTGCTTCTCCCAAGGCAGCATGCAAAGGCATCCCTTGTTTCAGGGATCTAGTTTTAGCAGTTGGAGGTTACATGCAAGGATCACTTCAGAAACCTCCCACTAAGTGTCGCTTTCCCTAGATTTGTGGCATGCACGTTGTCGTATACCTAGGAGGGATAATATGGGGTACAAAGAGAGGTACCCAATGGAATAATAATGGGATGGGCAATAGTAATAAATAAGGTGGTTAACCCATATCTTGTAAGGGACCACAAGTAGTTAGAAATAATGTAATAAGCCCATGGTATTAGATAGATGGTATTGAGGGAACCATGGTAATGACCCATGGTATTATATGTATGAGGCCTATATAGAGTCTAGAGACTCCACATTGACAGATATCAAGGATTATTGTATGAACAAACATATAGCTTGTGGAGTGCTCTCCTTCCTTAAGGAGTGAATGTATGGTGTTGCCCTAACTTAAGGGTTTGATATTAATAAAGAAGCATTTATATCTATTCAAATCTTGCTATTTCTTGGGTTTATTTCTATTATAATATATTTCTGAGTCAGATCTATAACAAGTGGTATCAGAGCACTTTCTTGGGCAAAGTGGCGAATTTTTTTTGCAGGAATTTTTTGGACGACGAGTTTGCAGATCAGATCTCTACATTCTAGTGAAAAATATGCAAAATCTAATTATATTTCTGGATTTCTTGTGAAAAAATACCCAAGTTCAAAAAGAAAATTGGCCGAATCGGAGTCCGAATGAGAGAGATATTGATGATTTAAAAATCAGTTGGGTTGCAGACATTTTTTCAGGTCGACGGGTTTGCGGCATAGATTTGTATGTTCTGGTGCACAATCTGAAGAATATAATTGCAGGTCTGGATTGTTTGTGAAAAAATACCGAAGTTCAAAAAAAAATCAGTCGAATCGGAGTCCAGATGAGGGAGATATCGCTGATTTAAAATCAACTCTTTTTTCAGATATTTTTTGTGAGGGCGGGACAATTGCAGCGTGGATCTAAAATTCTAGTGCCTAGATCTATATTCTTACCACATGGGAAGATGCAGAATGGTTGTTCCATTTCCGAAAATAGGTCATTATAGGGATTCTGAGCAATATTGACGGAATTGTGACCATTTCAATTTTTCACCAATTTTTTTGTGATGGCGGGCCTAGATCAGAATTTGAGGGACTTGTATAAATTTGATGGCTTTCATCCAGCCACATGGCTAGCACAAATGGAGAAATATTTCACATTGAATCACATCATAGATGATGCGACTCAGCTGAGTGTGGTAATCATGTACTTGGACCACGAAAGATGGCAATGGTGGCAGTGTCATCAAAAATGCCATCCAAGGACAACTACTTTGCAGATGTTCGCAAAATCCATTTGTGACCACTTTTACTGTAAATCTAATTTTGTGGGTCCTCTTACTAAGCTCACACAGGCATGCACACAACCTAGCAAAGATTTTATTTTAACAGGAAAGAAGGAAACCAAGAAACCTAAAGGGTTATTTTCTATTGGTATCTCCTTATTGCAGGTTCATGGATTGATTCAGAAGGAGAAGATCATTGTGTCTATAAATCCTAGTTGCAAGAAAAATATCTTAAATGTTAATTTGGAAAAAAAATTGCAAGTGCCAGCAAAACACTTTGAAAACACACAGGTTAATGATGAGGATGTGCAAGTTTATAAATATTTGAAGCTTTCGATGGATACATATGTGTTGCATTGTGATTTTTACACTTCAGATATGGATAACATGGACGTTGTTTTAGGATATCCTTGGATGGAATATGTGGGTACTGCAAATATTAATGTGCAGAAGAAATTCCTGTATCTCTGGTATAAAAAGAATAAAATTACATTGTAGGATATTTCCATTAAGACCCAAGCAGAGACTATGGAGGCAGAAGCACAAAGCTCTAATGACACTTACACATCATATGATGAGCCTTTGATGATCGACGATTAAACAAAAACAAAGGTTGAAGTAGAAAAGGTTATAGGTACTGATACATCAGATGAGGACTCAGTGGTTGAAGTAATATTGGAAGATAAGAAACAACAACAGGCACCACAACATGTACCAGATACCACTCAGGCTCCACTGTTGGTTAAAACTTCAGCATATCAGCACCCACATCACCCCGCAAGAAAACAACCAACAAGATGGCAACGAATTAGCCATAAGGACAACAAGCCCCACATGATAGATAGAGAGGAGTGGCGATCCACCTACTACACATCAACGCAAAAGAGCCACCACGGTCAACTTCCATCTCGAGCGAGTGAGACACTAGCTGGATCGAGGGTTCACCTTTCTCTTGGATGGCTAGATGTACGTGCATGGTACCAATGGACTACTCTTTTGAGTAAATCTTATTATTTGTGTTCTTACCATGTTTCGAGGACGAAACATGTTAAGGGGGGTGGAATGTAGTATACCTAGGGGGGTAATATGGGGTACAAAGGGAGGTACCCAATGGAATAATAATGGGATGGGCAATAGTAATAAATAAGGTGGTTAACCCGTATCATGTAAGGGACCACAAGTAGCTAGAAATAATGTAAGAAGCCCATGGTATTAGATAGATGGTATTGAGGGAACCATGGTAATGACCCATGGTATTGTATGTATGAGGCCTATATAGAGGCTAGAGACTCCACATTGAGAGATGTCAATGAGTATTGTATGAACAGGCATATGTCTTATGGAGTGTTCTCCTTCCTTAAGGAGTGAATATATGGTGTTGCCCTACATTAAGGGTTTGATATCAATAAAGAGAAGCATTTTCTATATTCATATCTTGTTATTCTTGGGTTTATTTATATTATCATATATTTCTGGGTTAGATCTATAACACGCGTCACAACCTCGATGTTATCAAAAATCATCAACCAGACACCGCAAAGCTCATTCCTCACATCAACCTTGTAGCTCTGACATTCCACATCACATCTAGGAGTTGTCGGCACACTCAACTCAACTGTTTTTGGGTAAGCCCGCATTCTATGACTTATGTTGCATTTTTGGCCCTTTTTGTGTTTTGCTTTGTATGAACACTATCTACTTGATTTCAGTGAATGCTTGTTGTGGTTTTGATACATACTAGCTCATACCGACACCATTTCAATTTTCGTTGCTATCTCATTGTTGTCACATGCATGAAACTATTTTGCACGAACAGTCACTGATTCGACGACTTGCTTCACCCACTTGCATGTTGATCTGTTTACTGAATCTTTCATTGAATGTTTGCATGCATGAACACTTATGTTTTCACTTAGTTTCACCATGCATTCACTTCCACATTTTCTTTCAGTTGCCCATCGGTGTCTAGCCAACCGTGGCTCGAACTTTGCCTTCACTGAGACAACATTGCATAATCTAGGGAAGGAAGGATCTTTCTTCCTCTCCAGAAATTCGCATTTCTACCCAGTATCTATTCCCTAGGCATGCTTTGCACAATCCTGAGGGACAGTGACTGTTGGCCTAGAAAATTGCGCAATGCAGTCACTGAGCATGTAGTCATTGGCAGCACAATTTCAGCAGTCAGCAGTCAGGCTGGACTGTGCATTGCGTAGTTCCAACAACCAATCAGCCTCTAGACAGCCCTAAATATGCCTTGCGTAGTCTTGGCAGTCAGTCTCCCGACCTCCTGGTGGAAATTGCGCAACCTTCATGATCAATCACATAGGTATGTTGCAAGTTAGTGCTCAAGTTCATTTTGCTTTTTGACTAATAGGTTGCTTGTCATAAGTGTTTCCATGTCTCCAAGTATCAAATGTGTTCATATGCCTCTCAACAGTACAAGTACAATGGTTTCCAGGAGAGCAGAGATGAAGAAACTGTTCAGAGCACACTCGGGGATGTAGTCGATCAAATGTCTATGAACTTGCCTACCCACGAAGACATCAAGTTGTTCGTAGACAAGGACATTAAGATATAACAACAACAACATCACCATGAGTAGCATCAAGAACAACAGTTGAAGGTAGCATATAAAATGCAACGAATGCAAGAGGAAGGTTGTTGACAACACATAGGTGGACCAAAGTTGCAAGCTCAAGAAGATCCAGTGATGATGAAAGTAACTTTGGAGACTCAAGCTATGAGGTGACGGCATGACATGAAGATCACACAAAAACAGAGAATGGAACAAAGAAGGAGTTGCATGTGTTGAAGCAAAAACTCAAGGGAGAACATGAAGTTGCATAGAAAAATGAATGAGTTGCAGTAGGAACATGAACAATAGTGGGCGCAACGTGCACTCACGGATGAAATTGCAGTTGTACAAGTTAAAGATCCATCCCAACAACTGGCATAGAGCAGACATGGTAAGCAGTGTTAAGATCATATGCAAGGGATTCAACAACATGCATGTCACTGTGTGCACACATGCGATCCAACCCATTCAACACACTCACCAAGGCGAAGACAAGAAGAAAGTCCAACGGGAGCTGAACAAGTACTTTGGCAAGTTGATGCGCATGACCACCATCACACACTTGAAGATTTTTCCTGCATAGTTGTCACCATCCTAATTGACGTTTCTTTCTTCTTACCCTGCAAGATTTGTTGCTCCCCATTGTCATCCAAGCACTCAATGGATTTGTCATAATAATCCACTTTGGTCCTATTAACATATAGCCAATCCATACCCAAAAGCATACTATATGATCCCAATGGCAATACATTCAAATGTGTTGAAGTAGGCATACCATTCAACTCAAATGCACAAGATCTTACCCAATGATGGACTCTCTTCTTGGTACATGTATCCCACTGCACTAACCAAGATTCTACATGCACTTCTTTATTCAAAACACACTTAACCACCAAGTTAGGGTTAACATAACTATAATTATATTTAGGATCAATAAAAATAGAAATAACTTGATCACAAAGCTTACTATCCATCTCAATGATAGATGCCTGATGATATTCCTATCTATTATCCAACACTGCATAGATACGAGGAATGCTCTTCCCAACATCCCTAACTTTCTGCGCCTCTTGTGAACTATAGATCTGAGCCCTACCACCACGATTCTACGGACAATCCCTCTTAATAAGCTCCTTACCACATATCCAACACTCCAACAGTCCTGTACCATCACCTTTATTCTGTTGTTGTGTCCCATGTCCCTGTCTAGTTGCATTGAACTTCTTATACAATGCAACATTCTCTTTCTCGTTTGCATTCTAAGGCCTTGTTATTTTCAGCTTACCTATACTTTTATCTTTCCTTTCCATCCTTGCGGAGATTTTGTCTTACGCTTTGACTATTCATAGTAATGCTTTAGTTTCCCAATAACTTCCTCAAGTTACCGAGGCTCATCATACTCAATCCAATCTCTAAATGTTAATAGAAATCCACTGACAAATATTTGAACTTTAGCCTTTTCATCTTTGAGATGCGACACATACCTGAAAAGATCCAAGAATTTGGTCATATACTCGTCAGCTATAATCGATCCCATTGTGAGATAATAGAATTCCTTGGCTTTGTTGTCGCAGTACCTTTCTGACAAGTACTTCTTTTTGAAGAGTCTCTTGAATTCATGCCAACTCAAATCCTCTATCCTGATGTCTCTAATCCATTTTACATGTTCCCACAAGATATTTCTTTCCCTTTGAGGCTAAAGATAGTTATTTTGGCCTTCATATTATTTGTATACTCATGTAGTTCAAAGAACTTATTCATTCCAAGTAACCAAACCTCTACATCCTTAGGCTTCTTCAACTCTCCATCAAAAGTAGGTGGCTTCGCTTTCTTAAACTCATCCAGCAAGTATCCCCTATCACTCCTCCTATAAAGGTGATAACGATGACGATCATGATACCTGTCAGAACTAGAACTAGAATAGTGCATGTGTCCATCACATCTTCTATTTGTAGTATCCAAGAATCTACCATCTTTGACCATTTCATCTCTATATGACCTGTGACCACCATGAGACCTACTGCCATATGACCCATTAGTCCCATTATACTCTCAATAGCTGCTCCGGACTGGTCCCTACCGTTGCAATTCTGACAATCTGTGAAGAATTATTTCATTGACTTCTACTTGTTTCTCCTGTGCCTACATGATTATTTCATTATCTTCTTTACAACTCCTTATGTATTCCTTCAAACTCCTTAATGTGTCTGCTAAGTCAGAAGAGTTCCCAACACCACGTTGCTCATCTGATTCATAGGGAGAATCTTTGTAGTCTACCATCTTGCTAGTCATCTTGATCTCTTCTTGCAAGACATACTATGTCAGCTAAATCAAATCATAAAAAAACGAGCGTACCTTAGTATAACTTGGGGAGGATATCTCATCTGAAAATATGACCGGATTAGCACAATATATATAAACATCACCATAGTAGCATTTAATCATCTTCTCAACCATTATCAGTTAGTAATCCAAGACCATACTCACCACACATCATGACCTCATGCATGGCAACTATAACCATATCATTGTATGCATAACAACATATGTATGATACACACACATACACAGCTAGTACATAAAGCACAAACATGAGAAAAAATATGCAACTGACATGAATGCATGTCCAACACACTGCCTATTCAGTCCAAGGCGTGAACCATGCTCTAATACCACTCTGTAACACCCTCCTCCCACATCTACCCAAGTAGCCAGCCAACCGGGGTAAACATGTGAGGAGAGGCTACTATGATCTGATTCAACCTCATAGATCACCTTAAGGAAGTGGAACAAAAAAAAACACAACCAAATTGACCATCCACACATCCTACAAAACCTCCAGGAGCTAGCCCACCTTTACAGGTGACCAACCCCTGAGGAAACTCATTAGTTCAAGGACCTAGTGCCCCATTTCCTCCCTTGCGAAGCCCTCCAAGTAATTGAGGGTCCCAATCGCTCCCATGAGCCTACCTAAGTGCGACTGTAGCCTTCTTCTGCCAGTGCTATACTAGAAACTGCGAGATTTAAGGCTAAATTCCAGGGCTAGGACCTAGTCATTGCACAAAACTTCATGGAATTTACAGAAATAAAAGAAACATAGAGAATATGATGCCAATACAAATTCTTGAACAAAGACTTGATTGGACCCCTACTCACCATGACAGGTATTTCGTCAAACATGTCAGAAATATACATTCTACAGGTTTAAACAACATATCTGAGCATATGGGTCTTATACTTATCCAAGAATCACTAAGAAGCATTGGTGCCTTATCACATTAGTTGCATTATCATCTATTAGTTCATAGTTTCATTTCTCAATCATTTACAAATCAAAACATGATGAGAACCATACATTTTCACCATATTAAAACATATTCATAACCAACATAGAAAAAACAGAAATAATGAGGATACAACAACCATAAATGCCACATATAATTTAGTACTTTTACACAGAAAATATCAAGGAAAGGAACTCTTATTAATGAATGCAAAAGCCAACCTGTTATGGGACTACCACGTTCCACCTGACCATAGATTGGTTGAGTCAAATCTCTCTTTAGCCAATCACCCCTGCACCATATTCCAAGCATGAATGTGGGACTCGAACCAAAAGAACCAACCGGGGCTTCTTGAGGTTAAACCACCTCATCCTCACCAACAGATCAGCGTTTACCGCGATCCTCATCGGATCACTAGACCGTAAACAAGCATGGATGCCACCATATTTCTCCACCTACAACGTGAGGAATTTTCTTGTCTCCTAGTCTCTAGGCTTTACCGCAACCAATAGTCTGATCCATGGGTCACTAGGCCATAATGAAGACACTACCCTTCAGATTTTACCATATATCCCACCATTCACCAACAAGGATTCCCAGGTCTGATCAAGGGCAACCACCTCTAGGATTTACCATATATCTCACCATTCACTGATCGATGATTCCTAGATCCACCGAGGCACACAATACATGGATTTACTGCAACCCACAATTTGGTTCAGGGGTCACTAGGCTAGTGGATTTACCGCAATCCACAGTCTGGTTCAAGGATCATTTGGCCAGGTTATTTTCATTTAGAGATCCACCTCACTCAGTTTTGAATCCATTCGACAATCCAGCTCAAGAAAAACATGAGAACCACATCCCACCATGACTATATGGAAATGGAAAGGTAAGACTGAAGAACATTGTCACTCCTAGAAAAACCCATGCCCATGACAGCAAGAGAACAAAGAACACACTGGCATAACCATTCATGCCACATCTAGCAAGGACATCACACATGTGAATCGATACATGCAAGTGAACGCGTTATATTTGCTTGATCCTTCTCTTCCTTGCTTGATCTTTGCTTCCTCTTTGCCTTATTTTCCTTTCTTGATCCAATGCTGAAGTGCTCCAAGAAAACTCTAAGTGTCCAAGAGTGAGAGAGAGAGAATAGAGACAAAACTCCAAAACTAAACTGACCAAAAGCCACGAACTGATCCTCGGAAGCCTTTTTATTAATGTGGCATCTATTTTCCTTCATTTTCCATCATTTTTCGTCGTTTTCCTCCTCACATTCAACCTATGACCTTTCACCTTCATTTTCCCCTAATTTCCATTATTTTCATAAATAAATTGCCAAATATGTCATTTTGCCTTTCCAAAGCCTTTCCTAGTGCCTTTGCCAAGTTCCTTAGCCATAATAAACCAAATGAACACTCACACTAGGACGTCTTGCCCAACATTCACCTTGGAATAAGTGTCCCATAATTGTAGTTATTATTTTGCCTTTATTAACTTTTATTACATGGACTTTTCACCAGGGTTATTACAAATTTCGTTTCTAGTATGCAGGGCATCTCGATAGTGTTGAAACTTATTGAAGTGTCATGGGTTTTTTGGTCGATTTACCATAACCGGAGCTACCCTATGCACATGCCTTCTTTTCCACTATTAGTTCATCCCATTCGCCAACTTACTATAGAGAGTGAAGATTATTTCAGTTCTTGTCTCGGTTTCATTTGATTTGTCTCATTGGTCTATCCCTTCGCTTGTGATTCTCGTTCACTATGTCTTTTTCTCTTTCAAGTGTTATGCCCCATTAATGGATGCGCTCTCGATGGGGGTTTCGAGGTCATGGCCCTCCGGGTACGCCCCAATCACAAATGCAAGCTTAGACAACTGCAACTATCTTCATTCATCGGCTCCAACAGAAATCTAAGAGAGAATCTGTTAGTTAAGAACCTTAACCACTAACAATTTCTAGGTCTATTTTGACTCTGAAATTCAAACAAAAATAACTAGTTGGGTTTCAGACCCTAGTTATACTAGGGGAAGATGCAACCAATATGTCAATTCCATCACCCTCCTTAGCAAATGAAGATGCTCCTAGTTAGGGTGCTCAAAGAAAAGCACAAGGATCACAATGAAATTATTGTATGCCACAATGAAATCCAACAAGTCGAATACCACCAATAATCCTGCTTGGTCAACCTCGACGCCCGCTTGGCATATATAGAAGGTCACCTAAAATTTCGTCTCAAACCTCTAGCACCAGCAGGCACACACATCAAGAACCTGACCCCAATAACATCCTCTGATAATTGATGTTAGCCCGACCTTTAGGCTTATGTTTTTCTTTTAGTAAATTAGTTTCTTTTAGAAAATGTATAGCCAACTATAACCAACAAACGATATATTGTAACTTTGTATAGTATATGTTAGTGACTTAGATGTAGTCTTGTTATATTTTTTTGATGGTTTTGGATGATAGGTAATTTCTCCCACCATCGTTGATTGGGTTTCCCTTGTGGTAGACCACAATAGTGATTAAGACAATCAATAAATTCTAATTTTTGTTTGGAAGCAATTTTGAGGCGATAAATATTTTAACCAAAATAATATAATAATAATTTTAACACAACAAAATATAATAATAATATATAATGTTTTTTTTTTCAACATAATCACATTTACGAACCATTTAATTTATATAGTTATACTAGCATATAATTAATAATGAGTTACATTAAACTACATAACATTATATATGCATATATTGAGACTTTATGAAATAAAAAATCATTATAAATAGTTATTAACATCAGTTAATATGTATTTAACTTAATTATTAATATTATATTATTTAGTTGATATATTTATATTCATAACATTTTCAATTTCTTCTAAATGCTTTCTTTAAAATTTTCTATGAATAAGCTTATTCATACATTTGTTCTAGTTTATAAGGTCTACTAATGAATTTTTTTCCTGAAATTATATTGTTTGAGAATACAAGATTATATGAGCTACAATGTTGAGAAAAATTGTCTCATTGTGGATAGGTCAAGCATTATTTCATTTTATCTTTTAAAAAACTACAATAATGTTTGTTAATGGAGAAATAATGAAATTCTAAAATCCAACTTCTCTTGAATGTAATAAAATCTTATTTAGCTTTTCATCATAGTTTAGTTTTTAATTGATTTCTAATTTAATACAATCATTTTTATGATTAGAATTAATAATATTTATATTTTACGCCTTATTATTGGAATCTAGCTTCACCTTTTGATGGTTTATTTGTTGACTAAATTTTAATAGAAAAATCTATTTTTATTTTTAATGTTATTGGATTTTTATTGATTATTTTATATGAGTTTTACATTTAAGACTTATTTATTTTAATGGGTTTTATCATTATTTCCATATTAATCATTAATTTTTTTATATAAGGATGAAAATTATTTCTTATTTCTTTTATTGTTTTTAAGTTAGTATTTATCTACCTTACAACGTATTAGGTATTGTTTATGTGGTGCAACTTAATTGAGGATCAAACATATTATGAAGTGCTTTGTAAACCATGAAATTCAAGGTTCAAATTTTTTGTGGTTAAAGTCAATCAAAACAAAACAAAGTATTAAATATCACTTTAAAATAAGATTGAAGATTTCTTGAAAACCTTTAATATTCAAACAATACTAGCAATCTAACTTCTTAACATTAGTAATTCTATTAAATAAAATAAATATCACTTTGAAATGAAGATTTCTTGAAAGTATTTGATATTCAAACTATATAAATCATTTAATTTTTCAACATTCATAATTCTATCCAATAAAAAAAAATCATATATAACACTTAAAAAAAAGAAAAGAAAAAAAAAGAGTATTAGGTATATTTTAAATGGGGATTGAAGATTTTTTGAAAAAATTTGATATTTAAATTAGACTGATGATTTTTCAACTTTCATAATTCTATGGAGAGAAGATTTCTTGAAAACTTTTGATATTCAAACTACACTGATAATTTTTCAACTTTCATAATTTTATCGAATAAAATAAATATCAACTTAAATTAAAATTAAATATTTTTTAAAAATATTTGATATTCAAATTATACTAATCATTTAGTTTTTTAATATTCATGATGTATCCAATAAAATAAATCCATACTTAACACTAAACCAAATTTAATAAATCAAGAAAAAAATAATTAAATTGATATAAATATTTTTATATTTCATCTTGCTATCACAATTAAAAAAATTAAATCTCTTTCTACACAACACAATAATATTTCATAAAAGTTATATTTATTTTTTTAGTTATTTTTTCTATTTATATATTTTAATTTAAAAAATATATTTTTAATTTTTTTAAAATTAATAATTTAATAAATAATTACAAATATATAATAAATTGCTTTTATTGATCGACCGCATAATATGAACTATATTGGAGAGCAATGCCTTTTTCCACGATTGTACTCTGGATTCAATTATGTGAATTTCAATCTTTAGAAAATAATGATTTGAATAATCACGTGTATATGAAAAGTTACATTATTGACCAACTACTACAAATTATGAACTATATTTGAGGAATGTCGTTTTCCAACTTTTTTTGGAATTGTCCTCAACCTCTACTCCCCTTCCTACAAATTTCACATGCTACAACGCTTTGAATTGACCATCCATATATAACGTAACGTAACGGTTATAGCATTCACCTATCTTTATATAATAATAATTATTATTGTTATTTAATTTTAAAGTTATTTTAACATTATTGGATATCAAATTGGTGTATTAGATTTTTATGTAGTGATTAGATATCAAATTGATTTATAAAATTATCTTTGATATAATAATAATTATTATTGTTATTTAATTTTAAAGTTATTTTGGCATTGGATATCAAATTCGTGTATTAAATTTTTATGTAGTGATTAGATATCAAATTGTTCTATAAAATTTTCACTATTATTTGATTAGTAAATTTAAAAATATCTCTAGTAATCTCTTAAAAAACATATACTCTTACTTATTAAATCCACTCAAACTATATTTACATCTAATAATTTAAATCCACCTACCGAGTATAACATACTTGTGCCCAGCGTTACTGATATGGTAATGCACTAAATATGGTTTTAAATTATTTTTAAAACATTGTTAGTTATTATTATTATTATTTTTTTTTTCACACATGGTGAATTGGTAACTATCAAGTTTGATCTAGGGGAGACCCAGGATCAAACCTCATAGCCGCCACTATAACACCAAGAGTATAACCAACCACCTGTAGATCGGGTATACTAAGATCCTATGATTTTAGCAAGAGCAGACTCATCAGGAGGGGAGTCTGCCCCTCTAGCCGGGGCTAGAAAATTAGGAATAGAAGTGGTTAGGACAACTGTTAGGTTACGTGCGAGAGGCGCATACGAGGAGATAACGATGGCAATTGGCATATGATTGCCTAACTTGGGAAAGCAAGAAAGCAATTCCTGGTCAACCGTTACACGTTTAGCATGCCATAGGCCCGGGCCCGCCTCTGACCCAATGCATTCATCTACGGTGGTTACTATTCCGCATGTTGCCGTTCCGAAATTCAATCCTGGCAACTGCTAAAGAAAATTCCTCGCAGGTCTCCCTTTGGACAATATATATAGCCACAGCAATCGGGGGCTTGTCCAAGCTTTCTGTGTGTGTTTTCTTTTGACTATTTATTGTTGTTTTCAAACATTGTCTCCAAATTCATTCAAGTGAGAGAACAGTGGAAAAAGAATTCGCTGCTGCTAGCGATGGCTTCCTCAAGGCTTTCGTCCAAGGTGGTAAGAAATCTGATTGCAAGCCGCCAAGGCCTTGTTCCTAACGGGGCGCAGAGTGTATTTATCTTGGGCAGGATCCTCTTCAGCGGCCATGGAACTGGTACTGCGAGGTTTCATGGCAGCGCGTCTCTGGGAACCGGTGGGGATGCTGATTATTATCTTTCTTCCCAGGGACGAGATGTTTTTACCGGAGTCTTGAAGAGGGCAGAATTGAATTCAGGATCATATTGGAATTTGTCACCCTTTGTGTCGACGAGATCGGCAAGTACTGTTGCTGGGAAGGTTACGGTCGATGATCAAATTGAGACTGCTGGTGGTGCTGTTAAGGTCATGGAGGCCGAGAAAATTACTGGAAAAGAAGACGAGGCTGCGATCGACAACCCCCCTGAGCATGAGATGGAGAAATTGAAGGAGAAGGGATTGGTCTATTCTAGATACTGGGGGGTTTCTCCTTCCAAGGTCTCTCGGAAAGATGGATCGTCGTGGCCATGGAATTCATTCAGAGTGAGTCATTTCTTTTCATTTTGTAGGATAGAACGTAATATTGTTTATTACATCCTCTGTTCCTTCTGTACACCAGCTTTTGGAGTTCCAATATTTGAAACGTAGGCCTAGAGAGGTACCTCCCCCTTTTGTGTGAATATATTCAGTGTAGAAGTGGTAGAATGATCCTAGTTTTTTCATTTAGTGTAATCATACCATTTGTTGGTATTTTTTGCTGTTACAGGCAGGGGTGTGGTGGTTTTAGCCATGTCTATAACACCGGTAAAATAAAATGAAATGATAACAGAGACCATTTTTCTGACTATTATTTATCATACCATTTTTTAATAACTACCTCCTAAAACTAGCATAGATCTGTTCTCCTTATAATGCAGCTGGGATCTCTCATTTTGGGCAATTATATAATTGTTAGTATTTTTTGCAGTTACAGCCCAGGGTGGGGTGATCTTGGTATGTGTTAGTCATGTCTATAATAGTGCTAAAATGACATGAAAACAGAGGAGAGATCAATTTTCCTGACTGATACCGATCTTAGTTATCAATTTTTAAAATACACCTCCTTGAACTAGCATAATTCCCTATAAATCTTAGGGTGCACCTAGTATTTTCATTTGGTGCGATTATAGAATTGTTGGTAAGTTTTGCAGTTACAGCCTGGGGTGGGATGAGAGTGGTATGTGTTTATTTAGTCATGTCTATAACACTAAAATAAAATGAGAAAAAACACGAGAGGTCATGTTTTCCACGACTGTAATTGATCTAATTTCTTATATTTAACAATCACCTCTATGGATCTGGGGTTAGTAAATCTGGGGATTCTGGGGTTAACATTGCTCTATGAAGCTAATTATATGGATCTATGATGATAATGATTTTATTTTGGTTTTGAGATCTATGATGATAGTTATTTTATTTTGGTTTTGGTTAATGTTGCTTCTGTTATTCTAGGCTTATTTAAAGTCATCTGAATTTGTGATGGTGGGTGATTTGCAGCCCTGGGAAACATACACTCCAGACTTGAGCATTGACTTGAAGAAGCATCACGTTCCAACGACATTTCTTGACAAGTTTGCTTTCTGGACTGTAAAGTCACTTAGATTTCCAACGGATTTGTTCTTTCAGGTGAGAATCTAAATTTATTTGATTCCCTAGTTAAATATTTTCCTTTAATTACAACTCACCGCACATTGAGTGACTTCCTGGAGGTTGAACAAAGTTTGTAAAGCATCAGTGTAAGCAAGGTTTAGGTGTCTCTCTCTGAAACGCTTTTACTTTAGTGTTTGTTTGTGGTTACCAATTTGGCTGGCAATAGGTTTCGAAAAGTTGAGGAAGCGTTTATCAAGCAATAAAATATTGCTGGATTTGTTTTGCTATCATTAATTAGACTGAACTTTATCTGGTGATACATTTTTGGAGATTGCTGTGCTCTACAGCATCTTCCCACGCCAGGAGCGGTGCTCGGCAACAAGTTAATGAAATGGAGCACCATCCTGGTGTGATGCGGTGAGAGTATGTAAGTATTACTGCTCATGCTGTTTTTATAGATTTTATATTCCCTTGTTTGAAGACAGAGGGAAGTCTTGACAAAAATTACAGGATTATGTTTTTTTTGTGTCATTTTATGGTTGATGTTTAATTTAACATTCATGATTGTGCATGTGTTTTTCTTTAGTATTTTCATCTGGGCCTCAATTTGAAAAGGATTTCCATTAACACTCCATGTCCTGTGCAGCGGCGGTATGGTTGCCGAGCCATGATGCTGGAAACAGTGGCTGCTGTCCCAGGGATGGTTGGAGGAATGCTCCTCCACTGCAAGTCCCTCAGAAAATTTCAACACAGTGGTGGATGGATAAAAGCTCTTTTAGAAGAAGCTGAGAATGAGAGGATGCACCTCATGACATTTATGGAGGTGGCAAAACCCAGGTGGTATGAGAGGGCCTTGGTCTTTACAGTGCAAGGAATCTTCTTCAATGCATACTTCCTCATGTACATCCTTTCCCCCAAACTTGCACACAGGGTTACGGGTTATCTTGAAGAAGAAGCTATTCACTCCTACACTGAATTTCTCAAGGAGCTGGACAAAGGCAACATTCCAAACGTGCCAGCCCCTGCTATAGCTATAGATTACTGGAGGCTTCCCAAGGATTCGACTCTCAGAGATGTGGTTGTAGTAGTTAGGGCTGATGAGGCGCACCATCGCGACGTCAACCACTTTGCATCAGTAAGTAGTCTTTCCCATCTTTATGTTCATATCATTTAGGGTTTAGCGGTTAGGCCTCTAGGGCTTATCCCATGATACTGTTCATATCATTTAGGGTTTAGGGGTTAGGCCTCTACGGCTTATCCCCTTATACAGTTAGTTAGTTTCATCTAGGATTTAGGGTTTAAGGGTCAGGGTTTATCAGGTTTATCACATTTTCTGTTAGTTTCATTTAAGGATTAGGGCTCAAGTTAACCCTTATCCAATCTTTCTGTTTCTTTCATGTGGGCATGCCTTGGCATTCTGATTCTGTTTCATTTAGACTCTAATTGCCTCAACAATGTAATTTCAGTGAAGCATTGTTATTTCGGTTTTTTCACTCTTTCAGTTTAACTTCATTAACCGCATATTTTTTGTTATGAGCTAATCATTTGCTGTGTCATGTTTATGATTTTGCAGGACATTCATTACCAAGGAAAAGAACTGAGGGAAGCTGCAGCTCCAATTGGTTACCATTAAACTCGGGGCTCTATATTTTTGCACGAAAATGTGCTTTTCTGTTAAGCCGCAGTGGAACTGTTCAACCCATGTCTATATACATATGGTATTTACTATTAGCTTATGTATTAGAATTTGGTACCGTAGAATATATGGATATCATAGGACAGGTTTGAAATCGGAGGGATAATGGACCATTCTTTCCCTTATTTTTACTGTGGATTTTTTTAACTGTGAAATTTTGACCCTATCATTCCATTTCCATAGAAGTAGAAACGTCTTATACATATTTTAAAAAATCTTGTGTTGTACTGCGTTATGTTTAAAGTATATATAGATGTCTGAAGAATACAGAGCTTCGGCTTATGGCACATATTAGCAAAATTTTCAAGGTAATGTTTTTTCAAGTTAATCTTCTAGACAAGATCAACTTTCTGCCATTACAGGATTCATGTAGCCCAAATTATAAAACACACATTCTCAGAGTAATTTACCTGAGTGTAACTCGATTCTAGATTTTAGAATATTCCATGTAATTCAGATTTTTAGAATATTTTAGAATTTATCTGCAATACATTAGAATTTATCTGCCATACATAACTTAACGAGCCTCTGGACTCTGTATTCCATTCTATAATTTTTAGAATTTATCTGCGATACATAACTGAAGGAGCCTCTGGACTCTGTATTCCATTCTATAATTTATCTGCAATACATAACTTAAGGAGCCGCTGGACTGTGTATATTCTAGAATTTATCTGCAATACATAACTTAAGGAGCCGCTGGACTGTGTATATTCTAGAGTTTATCTGCAATACATAACTTAACGAGCCTCTGGAGCCTCATATTTCCAGAACTAAAATCTAAAATTATCTAGAACGCTAAAGTATTTCAAAGAATATTCTAAAATCTATCTGGAACGCCTAATTTAAGGATTACAACTGTGTGTCCAACCATAATATTCTGTAACTGTGTGTCGAATCATGATGTTCTTTTTCTTTGATGAGGAAGTAAGAGAGTAAAAAAATTGAACATGGAATAGCTTTGTAGGATTGCTACTCTCTCCTTCATAATTGTATGTAAAATGAAGGTTTCTCTCCTTGACATTTTGCCATTGAAAAAATCAATGGAGGCAATTTTTCAATCTGTGGCGGCAATGGAGGATAGAAGTATTCTATAGATCAAAATGGCTGATTCTTCATGAATTCATTCCCGAGTGTATTTAGGTAAATTCAATCCTTTACATAAAGCATAAAGCAAAATCTGTAAGACCTCATTCTTTTAATAAGTTATTTTAATATTTTAATTATTATTATAATTTTATAAAATAAAAATTTTAAGATATCAGAACACGACCTCAGATTAAGCAAAATCAGTAAGATTTCATCCTTCACCTCTTTCAATATGTTGTATTTGTGTAAAACAATATTTTAAAAATTTAATATATATGGTTTTTTATTTTTTTATTTAGTGTATTTTTAAATTGGTAATTATTTAATGATGTAATAAGTGGATAATATAGGAGTAAAAATAATTTATATTTTTAATGAACCAATTAAATTATAATTTTTCTTTTTCAGAAAATATAATAATAATTTTTCTTTTTCTCGGAAAGAGGAAAAAAAAACAAAACAAAACAGTATTTTTTAAAACAATATTCCTAATTTAAGGTGGTTATATTTTCTTTAAGTTTAGAGGACGTCTTATTATATAACTGGAATTTAATATTCTCTTTTCAGAAAAATATAATAACTGGAATTTAATATTCTTTTTTCAGAAAAATATATAATATTTTTTTTTTCAGAAAAATATATAGTAATTCTTCTTTTTCTCGGAAAGAGGGAAAAAAACAAAACAAAACAGTATAAAAAAATAAAACAAAACAATGTTTTTAAAACAATATTCTTAAATTTAAGGTTGATTTTTTCAAGTTTAAGAGACATCTTAACCGTATCTCAATTATCTGTTTTTAATTATGGATCGGGTACCAATCCTTATTGCTAGTTTATGGTTTATATATATCATGGGTTGGATTTATTTGTCTCCGTGCCAAGCGGCTCACATCTGTCCCTCCACGGTATGCCCTCTTACATACAGCGCCATAGTTTTTTAGTTTTTCCTTTGATTTGGCTTTTGGTTATACTGTCGGACATTAACTCCCCTGCTCCGCCATGGTACGTGGCACAGGCAGGCCATACTGCCGCGTCTGCTCAGCTCGAGCGTTGCGCTGCGCTGCATCAACAGTGTAGAGCTCGTCCCTTGATTCGACGGTTGGACAACATCTGGTTTCCCACTTCTCCGGCTTTTGCGAAGAGGTTGGTCTCATTCCTCTGTTTCCACTTCCAGAGACTGCTCTGGTTCACCTCTCCTTTTGCATCATTGCCGGCCTGTCGAACCAAGGTTATGCTGCTGCCAGAGAACGCAGATTCACCTCTAGACAAGTTTTCATCAGGGGGGTTCTCGTTTACTAAGCGCTTCCTCCGTTTAATTTGCTTATTTGCAGTCGATGGTCTGTTCAAATCTCTATTGCCATGTTTTAATCCGCTTGCAGTTGGTTTATATTGCATGGACCTCCTTTCTGAGCTCAGAGTGGAGGGTTGCAGCTCAGGCCTTTACTGAAAGTCTCCAGGTAAGATTTACCTTCGGATCGACGTTTGCCTGATGGAAGAAACCATCTCTAGACTGCTTGTTTGTTGTCTCGACTCTTAAAGTTTTTAATTTTTTCCTTCCTGATAATGTTTAAAACAGTGACTGCTTGGTCATCAGTTTTTGTGGCAATATTCCTGCATGGTTATGAAATACCTGACCGTATTTTCCTCAGCAAGAATGAGGGTTTCAGATACTGCTTGTGAGCCCTGTGGAAGATGGTCACAATTTACTCATTTTTAACTGTTATGTAATATTATTGGGTCTTACATTTTTCCGGTCTCGTAATCGGCTGAGTTACTGAGTGTAAAAGGTCTTATTGACTTCCAGGGTATCTACCCATGTTTAAGTTATCATTTTCGTTCTCTTTTTCTTCTTATGTAAAAATGTATATCGACCCCTCGGCTCTGGATTATCGATTTCTCATATTTTGTTGTATGTATGTTACTTATGAGGTTCATGAAGTTTAAGGAAATTTTCGAATATGTTTTATCGATTTCTCATATTTTGTTGTATGTATGTTACTTATGAGGTTCATGAAGTTTAAGGAAATTTTCGAATATGTTTTATGGGTTCTGTTCGCAGTGAGGTTTTTCGAACCCTCACATTAATTGCCCCAAGGGTTTTAGTACTAATCTGTCTGGGCAAGCTTTTCGATGGTAATTCTACTCCGAGGTTGTTTTATGTTCACGCGGTTTGTTCCGTGTCAATTTGTTTAGTTGCTTTTTTCACATGGTTCAGTTGAGTATTTTCTCGCTAAGATTCATTGTTAATCGGCGCATATCAGAGTTTAAGGGTAAGGGTTTCCTACTAGGGTTTCAGGAAGTCCAGGCGAGATTCCAAAGTGGTATAGTTTGACCATGCTTAGAAAAATCTACCCAGGACAGCATGCAGGAATCCCTTGCCAAACCCTAGCTTCGACGACCTTGTCCTTTGCTTGTATCTTAATGTCTGCTTTCTTAATTCTTCCTCTATAATGTTGAAATTTCCAACGGATTTTAGTTCTTTTGTTTTCCCCTTTTGGTGTATATTCTCCGTGTAGGAAGGCAACAACCCAGTATGTTGTCATTAGTACAAAATTTGCTTAAAGGATATGTCTAAATAGTTCATGTTTAAATGTTATTTCCTTAGCCTTTACTTGTACTGATAAAGTTAAAGGATTATTCCTACAATTACTCTATTGTTTGATTTCTTTTGCGTTATTGAAATTGGAAAGATTATGTTTATGTAAATAAGATTTCTCTAGTTTACAGTGAAAATAGATATACCTGAAAATTGTCATTATGTGCTTATGTTTTTTCACCAGCGTACAGAGAAATGAATATACTTAGACTATGTTTATACACTTAAGATTTTTCTCTCTCAGGAAAATAAATATACTTGATTTAGATAGAAAGAGTTTACTAAATTTTCTAGAAGATATTGACTCTCTTTAGGTTTACCTGTTATCTATAGATAGAAAAATAAAGGCAACTAAGACCTGCTACTAATTTTCCGCATTCACCATAGCTTCAGGTAACTTGGCTTAGTAAACCATAAAAGATTCCAAAAGGTACCTCGTACCTGAGTTTTCTTTTAAGGAATCTCCAATGGTAGAGGACACCTTTGGTTCAGTGGCTAGTCAACCTCCAGTTCGTGACATTGTTTTTCGAGACCAAATCTCCCCCCTAGCTTGTTCACAAGACCTTCAGTGTTCTATCGGTTGCTTGCGCATAGCGCTCTTGCTATCTGGTCCTCACCAGACGTAGTAAGTGTTACCCCCTTCTTTCCTGTTTGTCACTATAGTGCAGTTTTTTCCTTCCCCCTGCTTCTTTTGTGCAGTTTTTTCCTTCCCCCCGCTTCTTTTCTAGAAGCCTTGCACAGTTAGGGAAATAGTTAGGGTTTTCCAGCAACTGTTTCTTTTTCTTTTAACTTCCTTCCTCTCGAAGTTATAAGATCTGTTAATCCTAAAATCATTCCACATTTCCAATAATAAAAATATTATTTAATTCAAACAGATAATACACCTAATTATTCAGTCTGTTCTTACTGTTGTAAATAAAATATTTGTAGTTTTTTGGGGACATTACGTCTCCCCCTCTTGAAATCAAACATCGTCCCGATGTTTTCCGGCTGCAAACAATCCTGGATAAACTTCTCTCATGAGTTGTTCATCCTCCCAGGTGGCCTCCTCCGGCCCAAAGTGCTGCCTTTGCACTTTAACTTGGGTGATGGCTCGTTTCCACAGCGTGACTTCTCTCCGATCTAGTATAGTCAGCAGTTCGACCAAGATTTCTCCTTCCGGCTCGACTTGAAACACACAATAATTTAAGTCAGTTTTTCCTCAGTCAGCAAATCTGATTTTTCTACCCATGATACTTTCTTACTTGAATGTCTTGCCAACTAATTACATGCTTAAAGTCATAGATGTATTTTTTTAACACAGACATGTGGAAGATGTTGTGGACCCGAATATGACTTGGCAGAGCAAAGCTGGTATGCCACCGAACCAACTCTAGCTAAGATCTGAAAAGGTTCGCAAAACTGGGGTGCCAGCGTGGTGCTTCCACTCCATTGTAGTGTGTTTTTTTAGCTCGAATTCTTACATACACATGGTCACCTACTTGTTACTCCTTAAAGCTTCTCTTTCGGTTAACGAAATTCTTTTGCCTGTCCTGGGCTGCTTTTAAATTGGATCGTACCTTCTTGACCATTTCTTTCATTTCTTTAAGCATTTCGAGGCCTAGCATCAGCTTGTCCTCTAGTCCCCCCTAGCGTGAGGGTGTGCAACATTTCCGTTTGTACAACACTTCAAACAGACTCATCTGCAAGGACGTATGATAACCATTGTTGTATGTGAATTCGACCAAATGCAGGTAATCTTCCCACTTGGATGGTTGTTGCATTACATACGACCTTAACATATTTTCTACAACTTATTTCACCTGTTCTATTTGCTCATCGGTCTGAGGATGATAGGCAGTACTGAAGTTTAATTGAGTCCCCAATTCGCAAACAAGGTTCTCCAAAAGAATGACGTAAATTTTAGGTCACTGTCAGATATTATAGTCTTTGGTAACCCATGCAGCTTAAAAATATTTTGCATAAAGATGTGAACAATCTGCACTGCTCTGTAAGTAGATTGTACTGCTATAAAATGAGCTAATTTGCTTAACTTGTCCACCACCACCATGATGGAATCGTTGTTTTTTTTTTTACTTGGGTAGCCTTGTTATGAAGTCCATAGAGATGGTTTCCCATTTCCACTCCGGTATTGGTAGTGGGTATAATAACCCAACAGGGTGCCGGTGTTCGACTTTAACTTGCTTGCATTCCAGGCAGCGTGTCAAATATTCTGCTACATCTTTCTTCATTTCTGGCCAATAATAATCCTAGCAGAGTGTTATAATCATCTTTTGATACCCTGGATGCCCAGCGTAATGACAATTATGAAATTCATTTAAAAATCAAACTTTTAATGTGATTTTGGTTGGGAACATACAACCTCCTTTTATATTTCAGCATGCCAACAACATCCATAGCATATCTTTGCTGATTTTCTTTGCTGGTAGAAATCTGAACTTCTTGTCCTATTTGCTGATATCTTGCATCTTGCTTTGCTTCTTTTTTAATCATTTCATTAAAGGCACTTCATCCCTCGCTGCAAGAAATTTCGTAGAGACATTGTATTTTTCCACTTAAAGCGTCTACCACCCGGTTCTTTTTCCCTTTCAAATGCTTAATCTCGAAGTCAAAACCACTTAAGAAATCTACCCACCGTTCCTTTCTAGCATTTAAGGTATGCTGACTAAAATAATTAATCAAACTGTGATGGTCTGTCAGTTATAGAAACTTTTTACCCATCAGATAACGATGCCACATCGTTAAGGCATGAATAACAGCTGCCAACTCCAGATCGTAGGCAAAATATTTCTGCTCATGCTCTTTTAATTTTCTAGACTCATAGGCAATTGCCTTTCCTTATTGCATCATCATACCTCCTACCCCTTACTGGCATATGTGCACACCACATAGTCCTTACCGCGATCAGCTATGCTTAGAATAGGTGCGGTGGTGAGCAGATGCTTGAGTTGTTCAAAAATATTTTGGCATTTTGTGGTCCATTTGAAAATTTCCCCTTCTTCTGCAAGGAAGTGATAAGATAAGCTACTATTGAAAATCCTTCCACAAACCATCTATAGTAACTTGCTAGTCCCATGAAAGATCTTATGTCCGCCACGTCCTTTGGCACCGACCATTCCATTATGTTTCTTATCTTTTCATATCCACAATGATCTCCTCTTTAGTGATTATATGTCCAAAGTACTGAATTTGTTCCTTAAAGAAGTCGCACTTGCTATACTTGGTGTATAATTGGTGCTCTCAGAGAGTTTGCAACACCAATCTGAGGTGCTCCTTGTGTTCCTCCATATTTCGGGAATATATTAGTATTTTATCAATGAAAATTAACAAAAACTTGTCTAAATACTAATGAAATATGGTGTTCATTAAACACATAAAGTTTGCGGGGGCATTGGTTAACCCAAAGGGTAACACCACAAACTCATAGTGTCCATATCGTGTTCTAAAAGCAGTTTTGGCTTTGTCCACCTATTTAATTCTAATTTGGTGGTATCTTGATCATAAGTCAATTTTTGAGAATACCGTTGCCCCTTTCACCTGATCAAATAGTTCATCAATATGGAGTAAAGGGTATTTATTCTTAATTGTCAATTTATTCAACTGATGATAATCCATACACATACGAAGGGTTCCATCTTTCTTTTTAACGAACAACACTGGAGCTCCTTGGGATGACACACAATGGCTCCTGCAATTGCATTTTCAATTCTGTTAATTCTGGTGTGCTCATACGATAAGGAGCTCGGGATACCAGTGTTGCCCTTGACACAAATTCGATAGTGAAATCAATGTCTCTCTTGGGTGGCAGTTCGGGTATCTCCTTCGGAAACACATTTGCAAAATCTCGTATTACTGGAATACTTTCTAATGTGGCAGTCTTGTCTTTTGAGTTGGCATAACCCACTTGGATGGGATAAATCTGACATCCTTTCTTAATACATGTTGTCAACTGGGATGCGGTTATTGGCCGAATCTGCATTGACCTCTTAATACCTTGCAACTCCTGCTTTTCTCCAAGCTCATCCTTGTAGCAGATAGTTTTTGTTTTACAGTTTATAATGGACCAGCGTTTCTCCAACTAATCCATACCTATCAACACATCATACGAACCAAGGGGAAGTACGTTTAAATCTGCGAACATCGGCTGACTTGCTATTTTCAAGGGACAGTTATTGACCTTCGTTGTCACCCATCTCTTTGCCCCTGTTGCTAGCTGTACTGGCCAAGGGTTTTTAAACTTATCAGTTTGTAACTTACATTGTTCCACAACTTTAGGGCTAACATAGCTTAAGGTAGCTCCATGATTAATTAAAACAGTTACAGTATAATAAAAAATCTTACCTTCAAACTCCACCATGGTCAGCTGGTATTCTGCTTGTTGATCTTCTAGAGCGGCATTAATTCTTGGTAAACTCCATCCAACGTGCCAACTGTAGATGCTTCATGAATCTGTGAAACCTATTCAGTACCCTTTCGATGAGGACAATTTTTAACATAATGAGGCCCTCCACATCCCCAGCGTTGAACTGGAGGCCTTGTCGTCCCTTCATTGTCAACTTTTCCAGATTTTCTCGTTGATTCTGGATTCAATGGGTGGTTTTAATTTGAGCAGGTTCTTTTGCGGAATTTTGTTGTTTTTCCCTTTGGAAAATCCTTTGTTAATACTGCCATGATTTCCTTTGCTGTTCCCAGCCATCTTATTACCTTTCTTATCAACCCACCTCTTTCCTAGAATTTCTTGCTTCTGTTTACTTCGCTGATAACATATTCTTGCCTTTTGTATCACCTCGTCCATCTTTTTTGTGTTGTCAAACTCAATTCTTTCCCTCATCGCCAAGGGTAAACCACTAATGAATCATTGTACCTTAGCTTTCTCCTCTCGTATGTAGGGCACATAACGGAGTAATGAGGTAAATCGAGTGATAAACTCATCCATTGTTTGTTGTCCAAGTCGCAGGTCATGGAATTCCCTTGCCCTCTCATCGTAAAACCGTTCAATCAAGTATCTCTCCTTACCCCTCGTACAATCTTGACCTCTTTCAACCATAGGGTGGTCTTCCCTTGCAATTAGAAAATGGCTAGCCACGCCTTGAGGTTGTGATCGTATTCATATAATTGAAAATATTTGTTCATGTTAATCAGCCACGTCTCGGCTGCCTCCTCCAACTCTCCGTTAAAATGTGGCGGTTTTATTTTACGGAACTCCCCTTGCAATTCAATCCGCTACCTTTTCGATGTCTAGTGCTCGGAAACATTATCCGACTTTTCCTCTCGATACTCCTCCCTTCTTTCTAACTCCTCCTTATCTATATGGTAGCCTTGTTTCTCTAACACTCGTTGCTGCTCAGGGTCGGGGTTCCGCGTCGCTGATTCTGCCTATTAGACAGGGTTTTCATGATCTTTTCCTGCTCCGTAGTTAATCTCGCATTGTCTTCCCGCAGGCAGGCCATCTCATTCTTTAATTCTTGAACTGTCTCTAATATCACAAGATTAGTATTACGAGCCTCCTCTCCTAGCTGCAACCATATCTCAGGATTAGTTTCTGGGCCTGTTGCAGGTCCTTGACTTGCCACAAGCCTGTGTGGAACACTATCCGTTCTCCTCATACTCGATTGTCGTCTGTTTCCTGAGCTTAACAAAGGAGAGAGAAACACAAATGGTTAACACAATAACTATTTTTGTTTTAAAAAAATAAAATAAGATAAACAACACATGATCTGTTGTATTCCTAGTTCACAAATTTGCTAGAGGCCACAGTTCTGTAGCTGGCTCTGGTACCACTTGTAACCTCTCCAACATACTATATGAATATTGCAACGGAAATTTTTATTTTGTTTTACTTAATAGTATTAATGTACTCCTGGATAGAGTTGACATAGGACTGTACAACATTTATGCGATAGGTTTGCTGTATCTCAATTCTCTGTTTTTAATTATGGATCGGGTACCAATCCTTATCGCTGGTTTATGGTTTATATATATCGTGGGTTGGATTTATTTGTCTCCACGCCATGCAACTCACATTTGCCCCTCCATAGTACGCACTCTTACGTACAGCGCCATAGTTTTCTGGTTATTCCTTTGCTTTGGCTTTTAGTTATACTGTTGAACATTAACTCCCCTGCTCCGCCATGGTACGTGGCACGGGCAAGCCGTCTTGCCGCGTCTACTCAGCTCGAGACTCCCGCTGCATCAACAATGTAGAGCTCGTCGCTTGATCTGATAGTTGGACAACATTTGGTTTCCCACTTCTCCAGTTTTTGCAAAGAGGTTGGTCTCATTCCTCTGTTTCCACTTCCAGAGACTACTCTGGTTCACCTCTCCTTCTGCATCATTGTCGGCCTGTCGAACCAGGGTTACGCTGCTGCGAGAGAATGCAAATTCACCTCCAGACAAGTTTTCATTGGGTGGGTTCTCGTTTACTAAGTGCTTCCTTTGTTTAATTTTCTTATTTGCAGTCGATGGTTTGTTCAAATCTCTATTGCCATGTTTTAATCCGCTTGCAGTTGGTTTATATTGCAGGGACCTCGTTTCTCAGCTTGGAATGGAGGGTTACAGCTCAGGGCTTTAACACCGAAAGTCTCCGGGTAAGATTTACCTTTGGATCAGTGTTTGCCAGATGGAAGATACCATCTCTAGGCTGCTTGTTCGTTGTCTCGGCTCTTAAAGTTTTTAAGCTTTTCCTTCCTGATAATGTTTAAAACAGTGACTGCTTGGTGATAGGTTTTGGTCATAAGTTTTTGTCCCAATATCCCTGCTCGGTTATGAAATACCTGAGCGTATTTTCCTTAGTAAGAATGAGGGTTTTAGATAATGCTTGTGAGCCTTGTGGAAGATGGTCACAATTTACTCATTTTTAACTGTTGTGTAATATTATTGGGTCTTACATTTTTCCGATCTCGTAAGCGGCTGAGTTATTGAGTGTAAAAGGTCTTATTGACTTCCAGGCTATCTACCCATGTCTAAGTTATCATTTTCGTTCTCTTTTTCTTCTTATATAAAAATGTATATCGACCCCTCGAATTCTAAGCCAGGGTCTGGATTATCAATTTCTCATGTCTTGTTGTATGTATGTTATTTATGAGGTTCATGAAGTTTAAGAAAATTTTCGAATATGTTTTATGGGTTCTGTTTGTGGTGAGGTTCTTTGAACCCTCACACCAATTGCCTTAAGGGTTTCAATACTAATCTGTTTGGGCAAGCTTTTTGATGGTAATTCTACTCCGAGGTTGTTTTATGTTCACGCTATTTGTTCAGTGTCAATTTGCATGGTTGCTCTTTTCACATGGTTCAGTGGAGTATTTCCTCACTAAGATTCATTGTTAATCGGCTCATATCATAGTTGAAGGGTAAGGGTTTCCTATTAGGGTTTCAGGAAGTCCAGGCGAGATTCTAGAGAGGTATAGTCTGACCATGCTTGGAAAAATCTACCTAGGATAGCATGCAGGAATCCCCTGCCAAACCCTAGCTTCGACGACCCTGTCCTTTGATTGTATCTTAATGTTTGCTTTCCTAATTCTTCCTTTACAATGTTGAAATTGCACATGGATTTTTAGTTCTCTTGTTTTCCCCTTTTGGTGTATATTCTCCGTGCAAGAAAGCAACAACGCAGTATGCCGTCATTAGTCTTCCTGTCTCTACAAAATTTGCTTAAAGGATATGTCTAAATAGTTCATGTTTAAATGTTATTTCCACGTTAGCCTTTACTTGTACTAATAAAGTTAAAGGATTATTTCTGCAATTATTCTATTGTTCGATTTCTTCTGCGTTATTGAAACTAGAAAGATTATGTTTATGTAAATAAGATTTTCTCCAGTTTACAGTGAAAATAGATATACCTGAAAACTGTGATTATGCGCTTATGTTTTTTCACCAGTGTATAGATAAATGAATATACTTAAAGACTATGTTTATGCACTTAAGATTTTTCTCTATCTCTCAGGAAAATAAATATACTTGACTTAGATAGTAGCAGTTTACTAAATTTTCTGGAAGATGTTCACTCTCATTAGGTTTACCTGTTATCAATAAATAGAAAACTGAAGGCAACTAAGACCTGCGTTTAATTTTCCGCATTCACCGTAGCCTCAGGAACTTGACTTTAGTAAACCATAAAATATTCCAGAAGGTACTTCATAATTGAGTTTTCTTTTAAGAAAGGAATCTCCAATGGTAGAGGACACCTCTGGTTCAGTGGCTAGTCAACCTCCTGTCCGTGAGATTGTCTTTCAAGACCAAATATCCCCCCTAGCTTGTTCATAAGACCTTCAATCTTCTATCAGTTTCTTGCGCATAGTGCTCTTGCTATCTGGTCCTACCAGACATAGCAAGTGTTACCCCTTTCCTTCCTGCTTGTCCTTACAGCGCAGTTTTTTCCTCCCCCCTGCTTCTTTTCTAGAAGCCTTGCACAGTTAGGGAAGTAGTTAGGGTTTTCCAGCAACTGTTTCTTTTTCTTTTTAACTTCCTTCCTCTCGAAGTTACAACATCTGTTGATCCTAAAATCATTCCACATTTTCAATAATAAAAATATTATTTAATTCAAACAGATAACACACCTAATTATTCAGTTTGTTCTTACTGCGGTAAATAAAATATTTACAGCTTTCTGGGGATATTACATACGAATATTTTGAATGTGATTAGTACCGAAAGATGTCCCAACAATAATAATATATTTTTAAATTTGAATTGAATGTAAACTAATAATGGTCTCTAGAATGTGTTAGTTATAATGCAAACGTCAAAAAAAAAAAAAAAAAAAAAGCCAATATGATTTAATTAGGAAATGAATTTGAAGATTGAGTATAAAGATGAAACCTAAGAAAATGAGTTGGGCTTTTATTTATAGAAATTGTGTCTGGGTATGTGAATTTTGAGTTTTCAACATTGGCATGTTATTTTTCATGCATATGTTTCCCTTAGTGCACTTAAGTGATGGAATCTTGTTACAAAAAATTGTAAAGTTGAGGAGGATAGATTTTTATTGTGCACAACTATTCATCTAAATTTTATATTTTTTTTATAAATTGTGAAAGTCATTGTATCCATGAATTTACAAGACCTTGTATTATTGCAACCCAAAGGGTCTTAACATTATCAAACCATTTTTTTTTAAAATTAGTTGTAAGTCTTAATGTCCTCTTATAGTGGAAATTGACGAGGGATGTATTTTAATACTTTGATATATGTCGTGAGAAAAATGTATTAAAATAGAAAACATCATCATTTTTCTAAAAAAATGTATATTTAGAATCTACACATTCGAATTTATATTCATTTAGACTTGTATGCAGTTTCATGGACTAACGAATTTGTCTAGGTTATGGAAAAATAATGTAAAAAAATCTATGATATGTTTTCTCAAAAATTGATGTTTTCATGTATTTGCAATTCAAACCACCACATTCATGATCTTGAACATCTATTTGAAGTAACCAAATCATTGTGCACATAAGATTCCCACAAGAAAAAAATTAATACAAAAAGTATGTGCACGTTCCTAGTGCAAAAAAATGTTTTCATTCATAACGCCATAAACATGTGTGCATTCCTAATGCTGAAAATGCACACATGTTCTTGGAGCCAGTGACTTTAACATGTGGGAAATGGTTGAGGTGGGTTTCGGTAGTGTGAGGAGGGGAAGGGCAAGAGAGGGAGGGATAGAGTAGCCAACGAGATAAATAGAGAAAGAAAGAGAGAGGGGAGGGGTGTGTTGGGGAAGAATGAATTGGCGAGTGATGGGAGAGAGTGAGTGAGAGTTGAAAAGTGAGAGAAAAGGAAAGAGGGTTGTTGTTGGCACAAGGAAGAAGAGAGAGACAAAGCTGAAGGGGGGTCATTATGGAGGGACTTAGAGAGAGGGAGAAGAGAGTGTGTGTGAGGAGTGAGAAAAAGGAGTGGGGTAGGGGGGAAGAGTGAGAAAGGGAGAGATGACACGGGGGGTGGGGTGGGTAAGAACAAAATAACCGGGGAGGGAAGAGAGAGATAGAGAAGGATAAAGAGAGCGAGATAACAGAGCTAGGGGAGAGAGAGAGTTGGAAGGGTGTGGTTGTGAAGAAGGCACTAACGGAGGAAGGGATAGAGAAACAAGGCAAGGGGGAGGAGGGAAGAGAATGAGAGGGAGAGTGAGGAAGTGAGGGAGGAGGGAGATGGAGAGAGGGAGGGAGATAAAGATAGACTTGGAGGGGAAAGATAGAGGGAGAGAGAGGGGAGAGGGAAAAGGGGAGAGAGAGGGAGTGATTGGGGGAAGATGAGAAAGAGAGAGAGATAGAGCTAGTGGGGGGTGTAAGAGAGAGAGGGAGTGAGAGAGAGAGAGGTGGGATATGGAGAGAAAGAGAAGAAGATAGAGACATAGGGAAAGAGGGGGAGTAGGGGAGGAGGGAGATAGAGAGAGAGGGTGAAGAAGAGAGATGTATAGAGAGTGAGGGAGATAAGAGATAATGAGATAAGAAGAGAGAGAGAGAGGGAGAGGAGATTGGGTGAGCAAGAGGGAGAAGCAAAGTTGAAAGGGGGTTGTTGTGAAGCAAGGAGTGAGGGAAGGATAGATAAATGGTGGAAGTGGGAGAGAGAAGTGGGTGGTAGTTAGGGAGGGAGGGAGAGAAGTGGGTGGTAGTTAGGGGAGAGAGGGACAAACTAAGAGGAAGAGGGAGGGAGAGAGTGTGTGTGAGGGGGGAGGGGTGGATTGAGACAAAGAGATAGATAAGAAAAGAGGGAGGGATAAAGAGATAGAGCTAGAGGAGAGAGTGAGAGAGAGAGTTGGGATAGTGAGGGAGAGCGAGATAGAGACAAGGATGGAGGGGAAGAGAGGGAGAGGAGTGGGGTGAGGGGGAAATAGTGGGGGAGAAAGAAGGAAGAAGAGAGAGCTAGTGAGGGAGTGAGGGGGGGCGAGAGAGGAGAGAGGTTGTTAACTAGGCAATCCCTTCTATGAATAGAAGCGACCCCTCTAGTCTAATGGGTGGATCTAGTAACAACTAGAACAAATACATGCAAAACTCTCTCAGTTTAAATTAGAATGACATGAGAGAGGAAAGATGGCCTACCTCATCCTATGCGGCCGCTTTTCGATGTTGATCTCGACCTTCTCACTTCTAAGCTCGATCCTCGCTATTTTGTTTTGAACGAATACATGTAAGAGAGATCAAACAAAGACAACAAATGAAAAACATACATATGCATTTTAATGTAAACCATACGATAGATCAAGGAGCATCATACTAAGAAAGTAGTCATTTACACACTTATGGAAAGTAAACATGCATTGTATTAATAATAAACACAAGAGGGATGCATACAACCACTACCTTGATGTTGGAAGCCTCCTTCGGGATGGGTTTCTAAGTCCAAGCCAAGATTTCTCAAGCTCTCCTCTCTCCTTCACAAATTGGCAGCAATTAGGCACAATTTAGCAGCAACATGACCAATCTAGTTTGACCAACCATTTGAGGGTATAAGGGAATGCATTTATAGGGAATGTGAGGGAGTTAGGGATCCACAAAAAGGAGAAGAAGGTCCACATCTTTAGGGAAGATCCCTAAAGGTAGGATCAAGGACTCAAAATGGGAGAACACGACCATATCTTTATTCAACAATAACCAACTCGTCGTTCTCAAGGCTTCTAGTAAGAGAAGCTTCTACTCCATTTTTGGAGAAACTGCCTGAAGAGGATCAGCGCAAATTTTCCTATCCAAAGTCACACTGCCAATGCTAGTCACTAATTAGAGAAAAGGGTACCAGCATAGGTTTGCCACCTAAAAGTAGCACTGGGCTTGCAAATAGGGTTTTTTGACAAAGTCTTCCAGAATTACTTCAAGGCATTTCTTCTTCTTTTCTTCAGGAATGCTTTGATCAATGCTTTTCACGGTGAATTCATTGACAGTTTTTCCCGCTTTGCGACATTTTGGGAAAAGTTTGACAACTCAAGGTATGAGACAAGGAGTGCTACAAATTAATGTATAACAGGTGCCCCCTAAAGCATGAAGTCAGAACAGGAAGTGATGACTAAAGTGCTTTACAATTCAAGGCAAGAATTTTGGAGAACTACCATTAGGAGACTTGCAAATCAAACATAATACAACATATATGACATCTCAGAGTAGGAATTTAGCAATACACGAATCCATGACATGCGCGCAGCCATCCGACTAGAAAGGATCATGTGTATGGATCCATGGCATGGACACAACCATCCGACTAGAAAGTATCATATGTATGGATACAATCATGAATGCTAAATAACTCCACGTAACCTGGATTTATTAGATGAAATATAGGGTCTCCATCTCTGTCCCGATCCAACCAAAGCACAAATCTAACCATGTGAATCAATGTGTTGGAGTCGAACATGGTAGAAACCACCTAATTACTGGTCAATGATGTAAATCATTAACATGTACTAGAGAAACCACCAATAGTGACAATGGCTCTCAAGGTACAACAACACAATCCACGAGTGTGAATAAGGAAGTTGAAGTTAAACACTCGTAGAATTATTCGATCGAATGCTAATGGTGTGAACCTATCGTCAAATGCGAAGAAACTACCATTGAGGCATGCAAGCTCCAAGGTACTGAAATGGAGTTCCTAGTTCATTTTCATAGATAATGAGTTGGAGTCGAAAAGAAGTGACCAGTCAAAGGAGGGCCATAATTTTTCCCATATCATCAACACGAAACAAAGAACTTTGTAAATTTGGTGAGAGTGATTCAGGATTGTAGCAGAGAAGGTCAAATGGGGTATAAGAGGTTTGAATTTGTAGATGAAACTTTTGTTGAACATATTGGTGACACAACTCTGGAGTTTGGCAGCATATTTTTAGTACCCTGGAGGAGAAGGATCTCCAGATGCGGATCGAGATGGGTGATAATGGAAAGTACTGTCTCAGGTGAAGGTACGGTTGTGTTTTAGAGGGAGCATGGAGCTCCCCTCACCCCGACTAATGTAAAGTATGTACCGGGTTTGAAGAAGAATCTTATGTCCATTGCTATGCTAGAAGATAAAGGCTATGATGTAGTCTCTAGCAAAGGAAAGGTATTCCTGAGCCATATCAGCACTGGACAAACAAAGCGAATAGGGATTCGAGTTAAGAATCTCTACACGCTGGAGGTAGATGACTATGCTGCTTTGAGTTCCAAATATGAGATGGTGCAGAGCCAAGATGGTGGCAAGCTATGGCATAGAAGATTGGGCCACTTGCACCATGGAGCCTTGAAGATTATGCAGCAGATTTTTACCGGACTACCCAAGGGAAAAATTGAGTAGACAAATACATGCAAAGGTTGTACCTTAGGTAAGTATGTGAAATCCTCCTTTCCGGATCGAGACAGAAGCACTGGAGCAATCCTGGAGTGAGTTCACTAAGATCTTTGTGGACCATTCTCTACAGCCTCCACGACTAAGCAAAGGTACTATGTTATTTTTATTGATGATTTTTCTCGTAGATGTTGGATCTACTTTATGCAAAAGAAGGATCAGACTTTCTTGAGTTTTTGTGAGTTTAAAACCTTGGCAGAGAAAGAATCTGGAAAGAAAATAAAAACCTTGTGTAGCAACAATGGTGGAGAGTATGTCTCCCAGTAGTTTAAGGATTTCTGCGATGCAGAAGGAATTAAACGAGAGTTGACGACACCCCATAACCCACAGCAGAATGGGGTGGCCGAAAGGAAGAATAGATCGATTGTGGGAGAGACTCGAGTGATGTTGCATGACCAAAGCCTACCACTGCATTTGTGGGCTGAGGCATGCAATACAACAATATACTTGCAGAACGTAAGCCCGCACTGTATACTGGGAATGAAGACACCTATGGAGGATTTTTCTTGGAAGCGACCTCATGTAAGTCACTTTTGAATTTTTGGATCATCAGTTTACTGTCATGTGACCAAAGATGCTAGGAAGAAGCTAGACCCAACAACTGAGTTGGGAATACTTGTGGGGTACACGGATACACCCAACAACTATCAGGTGTACCTGCCTACCAGTCAGAGGACTGTGGTATGCAGAGATCTGAAGTTCGACGAGTAGAAAGCCATGCGGGTATCACTTGAGAGGGAGCTCAAGTTGCACGCAGAAGAGGAAATTTCAGATCTTAAGGAGGAGGAGCCTCAGATTGATGCGAAGCAGCCACATGTAGAGGATCCGGGAGTGGAGACATCCAATCATGTTGATACTTCCAGAGATGGGCGGAAACGCTAAAGGGAAGCTGACAGGTTGATGTTGGATGTGCAGGAGAATGTGGGAAAACCATCTTCTCAGCGCAGGAAGAGGAGGTTGCCCGAGCGGTACACTGGTTACATGGCCCTGGTTGGGGAGTGTGTAGATTTCGAGCCTTCTTCATTCGAGGAGGTAGTGCAACAACCAGTCTGGGTTGATGCAATGGTGGAGTATGACTCCATCATGCGGAAGTGTGTTTGGGATGTTGTCCCAAGACCTCAAGACAAGTCAGTGGTGAGCTCTAGATGGCTTTACAAGGTAAAGCAGGCAGCTAATGGCAGTGTTGAGAAACACGATGCAAGGTTTGTTCCTGAGGTTTCTCACAGGTTGAGGGGATCAACTATGATGAGACTTTTGCTCCCATAGCAAGGTACTCATTGATTAGATCGATGTTGGCACTACTAGCTCAGATGGGGTGGAAGATCCACCAGATGGACATGAAGACAACATTCTTCAATGGGAAGATTGAGGAGGAGGTATACATTGAGCAGCCAAAAGGTTTCAAAACCTTCGATCGTGAATCACATGTGTCCAGACGCAAGAGGGCTCTGTATGGGTTGAAGCAATCACCCCGTGCTAGGTACATCAAGATTGGAAACTATTTCACCAGGTTGGGCTTCACTAAAAGTGAAGCAAATGCGAACTTTTACCACACCATGGTAGAAGGTAAGCCATTGATCATTGTTCTTTATGTTGATGATCTAATTTTGACAGGTGATGAGCAGTTGATATAGTCTTGCAAGAGAGTTCGAAATGAAAGACATGGGCCTTATGCACTACTTTCTAGGCATGGATGTGTGGCAGAGAGATGGAGAAGTTTTTGCATCTCAAAGCAAGTATGCCAATGAGATCCTCAGGCGATTCCATATGGAGAAGTGAAAACCCATGCAGACTCCTCTAGTTGGGAACTGGAGGAAGGAGGATGCTACTTCAGGTGAGGTAGTCGCTGCTATTGTTTATCGACAGCTGGTGGGTTCACTTATGTATCTGGTGAACACACAACCCAACTTATGCTTTGCGGTGAACAAGTTGAGTTAAGCTATGGTTCAGCCTACCACGTTGTTTTGGAAGGCAGTGAAGCATGTGCTGAGATACCTCAGAGGCACATCTCAGTTTGGATTGTAGTACATATGGGCAAAGGGAGTGAAGCTTCAGGGCTTCACAGATGCAGATTGGGCAGGGAGGTCATCGGACCGAAAGAGCACTTCTGGAGGAATCTTCAACTTTGGTTCAGCTGCAGTTTCTTGGTACAACAGTAAACAGAGATCAGTTGCACTTAGCTTAGCAGACGCTGAATACATGACTGCCAGTCAGGTTGCATGTGAGGCCATTTGGATGCGGAAGATTCTAGTGGGATTTTTTGGTTAGAGGATGGATCCTACAATGATCTACTGTGATAATCAGAGTTGCATCAAACTCTCTGAGAATCTAGGTTTTCATGACAGGTCCAAGCACACAAATATCCGATATCACCATCTTTAAGACTGTGTGGTCCAGAGGATCATATTGTTGCTGTATGTTTCGACTGAGGAACATGATGCATATATTTTAACGAATGCATTGTCAAAATGCAAGTTCGAGTTCCATAGAGACAGGATTGGGGTTACTGATAATCCCTTTCTTGTTGAGAGGGAGTGTTGAAAATAGCAATAAAAAATGCTAAAAATAACACTACTATAAATAGCAATTCAACTAGTGTTGAACATAGCAACAAGGAATGGAAAATGGAAGTGCTAAAAATAGCATTGCTATAAATAACATTTCGGAATACCTTCATATTTTAGTTAGTGTTGAACTAAAATAGAGAAGTAAAAATTTGAATTTGATCTTACCAGCTATTTGAAAAATAATTAATGAATGCACCATGAGTTAATTAGTTGTGAAAAATCAAACATGAAGTCTATGTGAGGACATGCAACAGTTTCTCCATTCATTGAGGAATTTATCCATCAGTTAAAGGGATAAGGATGAGTTGTAATTAGTTGGCTCAGTTAATTGAGTCAAGTACAGTTAGATTAATTCAAACAGTTTGTTGAATTAATTGTGAGTTCAGTCAGTTAATGCATGCTTGCATGTAATTGCTGCACTTCAGATAACTGAATATTCTCTCATAAATAACTCATGCATGTCAGTTTGGGCAGAGACCCAGTTGAGATTAGATGGAGGGACAATATACTATCAGTTGCAGGAATATTCCTTGGTGGATATCTCTTGCATGTAGAAGGAATTCTTTCCTTGAGGATTGCAGTTACTTCTTCCTGTTTAGTGAGTGTGATGAGGCCAATTCACACATGTGGCTTCACTGGACCCCAAGAAAAACTACGTAAGGAAATAGGAGGCTTAGAGGGCTTGAGGAGGACATATACTGTGTCTATTCAGTGTGTGAGTTGTATTGTTTGATTACAGAGAGAGCAGGATAGCTTGAGAGCTGATTCTTTTTGTAACTTGAACATATTTCCACTTGTATGATAATACAGAGTTGGGGTTTTAGGTTGACGCTTTCCCCGAGCTATTTCTTTTGTGTTATGTGTGATTAATTTCTCCTTATCAGTTATATGTGTTCTATTGATCTTGCTCATATTTGATTAAGCTTCCGCATAATTGTTTGTAGAAGTAGATCAAGTATTTTTCTTTAGTATATTGCATTATCAGGTGATCTGTAGTGGGAATTTCTACAAATCTTTCATGGGTCAAGTCCACCAAATCAAAACAAAATATTAAATATCATCTTAAAATAAAATTGAAAATTTCTTAAAAACCTTTAATATTCACACTATACTAGTAATCTAACTTTTTAACATTAGTAATTATTTCTTCTTCTTCTTCTTCTTCTTATTATTTTTTTTTTTTTTTATTCGTTGTATTCAAGCTTATGTGATTCATAATGAATTAAGCAAAGTCTTTCGGTAGAAATCACATAAAAGAATTTTTTGGCCGGCGCGTTTCAAACCAACAAGTGTGGTTCATCATCAAGACGAGATGAAAAGGCATCCCATGACAAAAGCTTAAATAGAGAGCAATGTAAAGACATAATTTCAAGTAATGGCTATATTTGGACAATAATATTTAAATTATGATATTAATTTATTAATATATTAAAAACAAATATTATTAAGTAACGGCTATATTAAACGGCTAGTTTTTGAATAATATTATTTAAATAATGATATTAGTTTATTAATTTATTAAAAGTATTAATAGGTAACGACTATATTAAACAACTAGTTTTTGAAAAATAATATTTAAATTATGATATTAGTTTATTAACTTATTAAAAACAAATATTAATAAGTCACTGCTAATTAAACAAATAGTTTTTGAGAAATATATTATAAATTTATTAAAAAAAGAAGAAGAAGTCAAACTCTAAACAAGGAGGGAAGTCAAAAATTATAAAAACGAGTCAAGACTCTAATTGAGACAATATCATTTGATAAATAAAATAATTAATAGAAATAAAATAAACTAAAATTAAAAATAATTAATGGTAAAATAAAAAATAAAACAAATATATACACAAGTCAAAAGATAATATATATATATATATATATATATATATATAAAGTTAAATATAATCAATAAATAAAATAGAGTCAACAATAAATTATGGGGTTGAGGCTCATTAAACAATAAAAAAAAATACTCAAGGAGTTAAGAACGAATAGGATGATAAAACACATAAAAAACATGAAAGATCAAGAAAATAAACTCTAATGAAGAATAAATCAACAACAAATATTATAAAAAAGACGCCAATACCTACATAGATAAACAAACAAACAAAATAAATCCAAAAAAGAAGCCTAAAAAATTAGAAGGATAGGACAGGGACCCAACTTCTACTAATATTCCAACCATCATGTCTATTCAAATTATTGGGTCTTTTTCAAATGTATAGGGCCTCCCTCAATTTACGATGATGGAAATGACTAACCCTAGCAACGACTTGGGCCTCCTCAATGCAGATGTGATGCTTAGATTTATCTACATGCTCCACCAAAGTAGAGGAGCGGGTCCTGCCATGCTTGATGTCAGCATCATGCTCACGAATCCTTTAATTAATCAAGCAACTAGTCTCACCAATGTAGGGAGTCCCGCAAGAGCATGGGATGACGTAAACACCCTTCATATTCTTGGGGTCCACTAGGTATTTTACAAATCTAAGGGAGCTCCAGATGGTATTTAAAGGCCTAAAGGTTGAAGCCACCTTATGTTTCCTTAGGATCCTCGCAATCTTCTCAGTGGTCCCTTGGATAAAAGAAGATGAACACCAGAAAATTGATCCTTCATATCTTTCTTAGCACTATGACCTTTTTCAACTCTGAGGAAAGCCTCAGTATATTGGTGTCTACTATACCCATTATTAAAGAAAACACTTGGGATATGTGCTTTCTCCTCATTGAGATGGTTTTCATTAGAAACTCTTAAATCTTTAGTTGCTAAGGTGTTGAGAACACCAAGTTTTTAAGCTGGAAATGATGAGAATTAGGACGAAGAGATTGTTCTGTGTGAGTTTTCCTACGAAATACCTGATGAGAAAAAGGGCCATCATCATTCCTTGGGAGGAGGATGTCAAGGAAGGATAGACTACCATTACATTCAAATTCCACGGTGAACTTTATAGAACTAGATTAATTGTTAAGATGGAGGAAAAACAGTTCCAACTTTTCCTTACCATGGGACTAGATGACACAAGTGTCATCCACAAACCTCTTCCACATCTTAGGCAAAAGACGAGAAGATAAGGCCTTTGATTCAAAATCCTCCATGAATAGATTAGCTACCACAGGGGAGAGGGAGGAACCCATGACAACACTGTAAGTTTGCTCATAGAATTCCCCATCGAATGAAAAGTAAGTAGAAGTAAGACAAATACCAACTAAATAGGTCTTATTAGGATCTGTGATGCGCTTGATGACTTTGATGGCTTCGTTGATATGAATATTAGTGTATTTTCTTGATCCTTCATGTTTTTTTTATGTGTTTTATCATCCTATTTGTTCTTATCTCCTTTTAGTATTTTTGTATTTGTTTGATGAACCTCAGACCCATAATTGATTGTTGATCCTGTTTTATTTATTGATTAC